>PVIA01003373.1:0-170950 GCA_004024845.1 Tonatia bakeri
ATATATATATACAGTCTTTCATCCCAAAAAAGAAAATACACATTTTTTTCAAAGGCACATAAAAGATATTCAAAGATAGACCACATGATAGGACACAAAACAAGCCTCATCAAATTCAACAAAATTGAAATCATATCAAGGTTTTTCTCCAACCACAGGGGACTAAAACTAGAAACAAATCTCAAGGAAAAAAATCCCAAAACATTAAAACTCATGGAGATTGAATAGCATGCTATTAAACAATGAATGGATCAAGAATGAGATTAGTGAAGAAATCAAAAAGCTTCTGGAAACAAATGAAAATGAATTCAGAACAATCCAAAACTTATGGGATACAATGAAGGCAGTCCTGAGAGGATTAGTGATACAGGCCTACCTAAAAGAAGATAAAAACATTTCAAATAAATGAACTACACCTATCCCTAAAAGAACTCAAGGAACAACAAAGATAACACAGAGCAAGTAGAAGGAAGGAGATAACCAAGATCAGAGCAGAATTAAATGGCATTGAGATTAAAGGCACAATTCTAAAGATCAATTAAGTCCAGGGGTTGTTTCTTCGAAAAGATAAACAAAATTGAGAGGCCTTCTAGAAGATTCACCAAGAAAGAAAGAGAGAAGACCCAAATAAACACAATCAGAGAAGAAAAATGTGGGATTACAACTGATACCACAGAAATACAAAAGATTGTATGAAATTACTACAAAGAACTATATGCAAAGAAATTTGAAAACCTAGGTGAAATGGTCAAAGTTCCAGAAAAATATAATCTTCCAAAACTCAGTGAAGAAGAAGCAGAATGCCTGAACAAACCAATAATGGCTGAAGAAATTGAAGCAGTAATCAAATAATTCCCAACACACAAAAGCCCTGGACTAAACCATTTTACAGGAGAATTTTATAAAGCATTTAAGGAAGAGCTAACCCCTGTCCTTCACAGATTATTCCAAAAATTTCAAGAAGATGGAAGACTCCCAAACTCTTTTTAGGAAGCCAGCATCACCTTAATCCTAAAACCAGATAAAGACATAACAAAGAAAGAAAACTTCAGGCCAATATCACTGGTGAATATAGAAGCTAAAATCTTCAACAAAATATTGGCAAACTGCATCCAGTAATATGTTAAAAAGATCATACACCATGATCAAGTGGGATTCTGCCAAGGGATGCAAGGATGGTACAATATTTGAAAATCAATAAACATAATACATCACATAAAGAAAAGGAAAGATAAAAATCACATGATCATATCAACAGATGCAGACAAAGCATTTGATAAGGTATAGCACCCATTTATGATTAAACCACTCAACAAAGTGAGAATAGAGGGAGCATTCATCAACAAAATAGAGACCATATACAAAAGATCTACAGCCAACATCATACTCAATGGGCAAAAACTAAAAGTTTTCCCACTAAGATCAGGAACAAGACAAGGTTGTTCACTTTCGCCACTTCTATTCAACATAGTATTGGAAGTCCTAGCCACAGCAATCAGACAAGAAAAAGAAATAAAAGTCATCCAAATTGGAAAGGAGGAAGCAAAGTTGCCACTGTTTGCAGATGACATGATAGTGTTCATAAAAAGTCCTATAGTCTCCACCCAAAATCTGCTAAACCTAATGAATGAATTTGGCAATACAAGGGATACAAAGTCAATACTCAGAAATCAAAGTCATTTTTATATGCCAACAATGAAATATCAAAAACAGAAATTAGAAAAAAATCCCATTTGATATAGCAACAAGAAAACTGACATCCTAGGAATAAACCTGACCTAGGACTCAGAAAACTCTACATCACTGAAGAAAGAAATTAAGAAAGGCACAAACAAATAGAAGCATACACCATGTTCATGGATGAAAGAATTATCATCAAAAGGTCCATGCCACCTAAAGCAAATTATAGATTCAATGCAATCCCTATTAAAGTACCAAAGGCATATTCCATATAGAACAAACATTTCAAAAATTTATATGGAATTATTAAATGACCCTGAATAACTGCAGCAATTTTGAGAAAGAAGAACAAAGTAGGAGAGATCACAATACCTGATATCAAACTGTATTACAAGGCCACTGTAATCAAAACAGCCTGGTACTGGCAAAAGAAGTGACACACAGACCAATGGAACAGAATAGAGAGCCCAGAAATAAACCCAAGTCTCTACGGTCAATTAGTATTTCACAAAGTGTGCAGAAGCATAAAATGGAGTAAAAATAACCTCTTCAACCAATGGTGTTGGGTGAGCTGGATAGCTACATGAAAAAAAATGAAACTTGATCACCAGCTTACCCCATTCACAAAAATCAATTCAAGGTGGGTAAAAGACTTAAATATAAGTGCTGACATCATAAATGTCCTACAGGGGAACATAGGCAGGAAAATCTCAGATATTGCATGCAGGAATATTTTCACTGATACATCCCCTAGAGCAAGGGACATAAAACAAAGAATGAACAAATGGGATCTCATCAAAATGAAAAGCTTCTGCAAGGCTAAAGAAAACTACATTAATATGGAAAGAGAACCAACTGTACAGGAAAACATATTTGCCAATGATACCTCAGACAAGGGTTTGATCTCCAAAATGCATAAAGAACTCACACGACTCCACTCTAGGAAGACAAAAAAAAAATTAATAAATGAGAAAGGACTCAAACAGACACTTCTACAAGGAGGACATACAAAGGGCCCAGAAACATAAACAGATGCTCAGCATCACCAGCCATCAGAGAGATACAAATTAAAACAACAGTAAGATACCACTTCACACTAGTGAGCATGGTCATCATAAACACATCAGCAAATACAAGTGTTGGAGAGGATGTGGAGGAAAGCAAACCCCAGTGCACTGTCAGTAGGAATGAAGACTGGTACAGCAACTGTGGAAAACAATATAGAATTTCCCCCAGAAAACTAAAAATGGAACTGCTTTTTGACCCAGCGATTCACTGCTTGGATTATATCTTAAGAACCCTGAAACACCAATCCAAAAAAACCTATGCACCCCAATGTTCATAACAGCACAATTCGCAATAGCCAATTGCTGGAAGCAACCTAAGTGCCCATCAGTAAATGAATGGATCAAAAAACTGTGGTACATTTACACAATGCAATACTGAACGGAGAGAAAGAAGGAGCTTATATCTTTTGCAACAGTATGGATAAAACTGGAGAGCATTATGCTAATGAAATAAGCCAGGCACTGAAAGATAAATACCATACGATGTCACCTTTAAATGGAACCTAATCAACAAAACAAACAAGGAACAAAATATAACCAGAGACATTGAAATTAAGAATAAACTAATAGTACCCAGAGGGGAGGTGTGAGGGAATACTGGGGGAAAAGAGTGAAGGGTTTTCAGGAACAACTGTAAAAGACACATGGACAAAACCAAGGCGGGGTGGAATCAGAGGAGGGATGGCTCCGGGGGAAGTTGAGGGGGGGAAAGGCAGACAACTGCTCTTGTACAACAATGAAATAAAATTAATGAAAAATAATAAAACACATCAAGATCTAAAAGTTAATGAAGACAAATGGTCCTTCATGAAGATGTTTCAGATATAGAATAAAGCATAATCCTGTGAGACCAAAAATCAGTTCTAGAAAGTTCTTAGCCTACTAATGTTTCAGGATATGCTGTCAACATTGAAATGCCAAGATTTTTAGCGATCCAGGAACATACTCACCTTTATGCCTGTGATTTTCCTTGCCTGCACAGGTTTTTATTGCTTTCTAATAGCATACATCAAAGAACGTTTTCATTCATCGTACTTAGGTTTGCTTTAGGTGATTACTTTTTACAGATAACAAAGGAAAGGATGTTACTGATTACTTCTTACAGATTAACAAGGAAAAAATGTTGCAAATGCAAGGGAACGATAAGTGTAATAGGTCCGGTTATACTTCAGTCCTCGGAAGAATTGGCACAGACTTCAGGAAGTTACTTTAAATATAAGCAGCAAACACTCGCTGCCTGAACTCAGGGTGAGGGAGTTTTAGCAAGAGCAAGCCACAAAGCAGCCTGGGTATAATGCAGGCCTGGTTTTCTGGAAAAGCTGATCGGTGAGTTTGGCTCCTGTGTGCCGACTTACGCCTGCTGGTTTTCCATTAGGGGTAGGCTACATTTGCCATTGCCAAGCAGACTGGTTCTCTATATTAATCTATGTGATATTTCAAAAATGTCCATTGTATTTGTAATTTATCACTTAGAAAAATAAATTAAGTCAAAACAAAATGAGCCTCAAATATTCTATTTCTCAATTCTGACCTGGCTAAACACCTATTCACTTTAGGTCTGAGCTGACTTGCCACTGCCTCTCTTGCCCCCAACTTTAGTACATTTTCTTCAAAATACTAGAGTTTCAATTTGCATATGAATTTAGGCAATTTTTTTATTGTTGTTCAAGTATAGTTGTCCCCATTTTCACCCCACCACACCCCCTACCCTACCCATTCCCGCCTCCCACCCTGGAACCTACCTCTTTTGGCTTTGTCTTCGTGTCCTTTCTATGTGTTTCTTGATGGCCCTTCCCCTATAATCCTATGTTATCCCTCTCCCCACTCCTCTCTGGTTACTGTCAGTCTGTTCTTTATTTCAATGTCTCTGGTTGTATTTTGCTTGCTTGTTTGTTTTGTTGATTAGGTTCCACTCATAGGTGAGATCATATGGCCAGGTGGTGAAAAAGAAATACCATATGATCTCATCTATACGCAAATTGTTTAATTTATTTTTCTTCATACTAAATTCTAAACTTCATCAGAGCAAGAATAATGTCCTTCTTGCTAATCACTGTATCCCCAAATATTTCTCAAATATTTGTTGAATAAGTGAATAAGGACTTTAAGGCAGAACAAATACTGATATTTACTGTAAGATGCTTAATTAGTTCTGATGAAAGAAGAAGGATAAGAATGTACCTATTTTATAATGCTTTGTATAGGTCCACTTTTTCCTTTATCTCTCATTATTTGTGGGCTTTCAACTTCCCCAAGGAGTGGAAAAGTCTATACTAAAGATACAAAATAGAACCCTTTGGCACCATTACCACTCCCTAACTAGAGACCAGATTCCACTTATGCAGCTAATTAAAGACTTTTCACACAACCCAAAAACATTGCAATCCTCCATTAGAAAAAAAAAAATAGAGTAAATCTCTTTTCCCAGATTTTAGTATCTAAGTGTTTAAAATCAGACAGACTCCCACTAACTCTAGAAAGAACACAGAGACAATGTGATACAGAGAAATCTGATCTTATTACCAGGGAGGAGTAAAGAAAGACCATAAGAGAAGGTTGCCTGAGACAATGGTAAACAGTCGAATATGGGATTGACTAAGAAGCTGAATGCCTCCAGAGTGCATGGAATTATAGACCAGAAGATTTAAAATAAAAGAAGGGTAGAGACTAGCTCTCTGGCTCTCTTCCTTGAGGATGCCGGGATGGTTGTGCTGCACCTGCCTGCATACCCCAGAGGATGGTATTTTGGGTGGGAGAAGAAACTCTCAGCGTAGTCTAGGATTGGGCTGATCTGGCAGAGGGTGGCAGGGTTATTCTTTGAGTGTTCTAGAGGAATTGGGTTCTGGGTAGAAGCCTGACATTCTTCCAGAACTGTGTAGCTTTTGTGTCTTTAAATTGTTTCAGTTTGTAAATTAACCTTGTAGCAATAAGATAATTAAAAACTAACAGGAGGATATCTGAAATTTCCCTGCCTGTGTTCTCCTCAAGGACTCATATGGTATCGTGACTTGTATTTAAGTCTTTTATCTACCCTCAGTTTATTTTGGTATATAGTGTAAGTTGGTTGAGTTTCATTGTTTTGCATGTAGCTGTCCAGATCTCCCAACACTGTTTGTTGAGAGGTTATTTTTACTCCATGTTATGCTTTTTCCTCCTTTGTCAAATGGTATTTTACCATAGAGACTTGGGTTTATTTCAGGGCTCTGATTCTGTGACATTGATCTATGTGTCTCTTCTTATGCCAGTACCAGACTGTTTTGATTACCGTGGCCTTATAGTGAAGTTTGATATCAGGTACTATGATCCTTTTGATCTGGCAATTCCACTGATGGGAGTATACCCTAAGAAACCAGAAACACCAATTCAAAAGAACCTCTACACCTCAGTGTTCATAGCAGCACAATTTATAATGGCCAGGTGCTGGAAACATCCTGAGTGTCCATTAATAAATGAATGGATCAAAAAACTGTGGTACATTTACACAATGGAATACTACACAGCAGAAAGAAGGAAGTAGTTCCTACCCTTCATGACAGCATGGATGGTACTAGGGAGCATGCTAAGTGAAATAAGCCAGGTGGTGAAGAACAAATACCATAAGATCTCACCTATAAATGAAACCTAATCAACAAAACAAACAAGGGAGTAAAATATAACCGGAGACATGGAAATAAAGAACAAACTGACAATAACCAGAAAGAAGGGGAAGGAGGATAACACGTGAAAGAAGGGGAAGGGTCATCAAGGAACATGTATAAAGGATTCATAGACAAAGACAACAGGGGGCTTGGGTGAGGATTCAGTGTGGGAGGTGAGGGTGGGTAGGGCAGGGGGACAGTAATAGGGGAAAAAGTGGAACTCTGTTGTAACTGAACAATTAAAAAAAGAAAAGAAAACTGAAAAAATAAAAAGAAAACTTACAGGGGGGTTGATAGGGGAACTCAGGAGTTAAAGATTTGAGCCTTAATCAATAGTCTTAAGTGATTAAAGCTGTAACTGAAGAGTTGAAGAGTCGATCCTTAATTAACAGGCTTAAGTATTAAAGCTACAATTAAAGAGTCAATGAGTATAGTCTTAATTCATAGGCTTAATTGACTAATGCAGGTGGAAAAATGTTATTCCAAAATTGTGTAGCTTTTGAATAAAGACTCCTTTCCTTTATCCCCAAAACTTTGTCTCCAGATTTTTGCCTAGAGGATAGCAGCAGGACTGTATTTGCTGTTCAGTAACAAATGTTCATCAACATCTAAAATAATGTAAAACAAGGTCTTGTTCTACTATTTAGGAATATAATCTGGAAAAGGAATCTCTTAACAGATTCAAGTAATTTTTGTCGGGATATGTTTTGGACTAATGAAATGCCTTTTTCTGTAATGTTTCATATGTTTTCTCAAAAAATATTAATATGATTAAAAAGGAATGAAGTTAACTACTAATAGGAACCTAATTTCTGATTTTGAATGATGACTTTCAATTATGTCCAGAAACTGCTTTATCTATAAAATGTTAATATTATTTAAGATTCTTATACACCACTTAGGCACATTTTATCTAAATAGCTGAGATGATTCTTTATTATTCCAGACCCCTGAGATTATATCCTGTTAAAAGTAATTAACATTAGCATCATTAAGAAGATAATCCTATTTTTCTCTTTCTTTCTTTCTTTCTTTCTTTCTTTCTTTCTTTCTTTCTTTCTTTCTTTCTTCCTTCCTTCCTTCCTTCCTTCCTTCCTTCCTTCCTTCCTTCCTTCTTTCTTTCTTTCTTTCTTTCTTTCTTTCTTTCTTTCTTTCTTTCTTTCTTTCTTTCTTTCTTTCTCTCTTTCTTCTTTCTTTCTTCCAATTTAACTTAGCTGTGTATTTCTTTTTTTCTAAAATAAAAAAACAGAAAGATGAAAGGGCTAATGTAGAAAATATCTCTATCAGTCTCTCTAGCCTTGCATCAAACACTGAGAAATGTGATTTTTATTGCAACTCATCTCTGCACAGTAAATTAATAATAAAATAGAAGCCAGGGATTTTTTTTTATAAATGGGTGGGTTTTTTAATTTTATTTATTTATTTTTAGAGAGGGAAGTGAGGGAGAGAGAGAGCGAGAGAGAAACATCAATGTGCGGTTGCTGGGGGACATGGCCTGCAACCTAGGCATGTGCCCTGACTGGGAATCGAACCTGCGATGCCTGGTTCGCAGCCCGCGCTCAATCCACTGAGCTACGCCAGCCAGGGCGAAGCCAGGAATTATTTAATAAAACAATTTAGATACTGAAATCTTGTGAAGAGCGTCACACTCTGTCTTTGACCTAAATAGCAATGCTGAGTCTTCTTGTATATCTTGAAAGACTTCATTTGGGGTGGAGAAAACAGATCCAGTTGGACTTCAGGCGGTAAGTCACTTGTAGGGTTCTGAGATGTGTCACCAATCTCTCAAATGCCTCATGGTTTTTCAGTGAAATAAATTATTCTGGCCCACTCTACTAAAATATTAACTCTGCAATTGGTTCAATATTAGTGCTCTTTCCCCAAATAAAACTTTATTCAAAATGTAATAAATTATTCAAAATAAAATAAAAATGTTTCACATATGCTTGCTTAACAGTTTTCCTTCTGTAAATATATGCAGAATAATCATGTCCATATTTCCATGTATATTATATCAATGTCCTGACTACATCATCACATGCTAAAAATACATTCCTAAAATAACATAGCAAAATTCCCACAAAAGATACTGTAGTTATCTAGAGGAGGGAGGAGAGAATGAGGGGAAGAAAATTTGATCATCTACTTTTAAGTAAACTGAAATATTTTTATTTGAATAATAAACAGAAGTGCAGTTCTGGTAAAGACACAAGAGATTATCAGCTCTGAACTCCTCTTCCCACTCTCCACCCTCCAGACTCCCTGAAAATTTAACTCCACTACACACACTTTTGTTTTCTCTACTTTTTTTGTCAAAAGGAATAAACTTTCTCCAACAAAAACCCTACCTCTCTTTGTGCTCTCCATGATGTCTCAGCTTGGTTAACTTATTTCAACAATTTGTCTCTTTTTCTTTCCACCCTTCCCTCTCCATGGACTCCCTGCTTTTGACCTATAATGCTAATGCCCTCACTACTCATTTACCACATATTAGTTCTCTCCTTTAAACTTCTAGAAAAAGTTGACTGTATTCTGACTTCATTTTCTGATCTACTTTTTCTTTAATTCATGAAAATCTGTCTTCTATCTTTAACACACCACCAAAACTGTTCTTGCAAAAGATCTACTTACCAAGTTCAATCTGTTATTTTAAACACTTGTATCATCTATTCTCCTGTAACATTTAACATTGATAACTACAAATTTTCTAACATTTTCTACAATCCATCTGCATGGTTCTCATCTCTGATTCTTACCCTGGCTCACTACTCAGCTGTTTTGGATGACTCCTCTTATTCCACTTGTCCTTTATATAGTAAAATCACTGAGGTTCAACACCAGACACTATTTTCTCCTTCACACATTCCTGAAAGGTCCCATTTTTACCCCAGAATTTTAGGAAGCTATAGTTTTATGAATCTGAAATCTCGGTAACAAATCCAAACCTACCTTCCAGGCCTTGAAGTAGTTAAAATGTCATCAAAAGAACAGATTCTCCCTTGTGGATAACAGAGCTTCAGATGACTTCATTAACTAAAAATAACCAAATATGGCAGAATTTGCTGAAAGAAAAATTGATGCACAGTGTTCTGTAAAAATATGGTGTAAGAGTCTAAGATGTTAGTTATGCATTCTTGGTATAAATGAAGGCTGAATGAGTTATTTCTAGGCAGCAATATTTATGTCAAACAGAAACTGTTTCTAGCAGGAAGATGGTGGAAGCATTCAAGTTAAAGAAAGGCAGATTTTTTAAATGTGGGCATTATTCTCAGTGAATCAATTAAAAAATGATTGCTTTGATCATGTAATTATTGTGATTTTTCTACTAGAATTTCACTATAATATCAGCAAATCTTGATTATTCTTCCTTCAAAATATATACAGAATGCAACTACTACTCGCCCTTTTTTCCACTACCACCTTAGAACAAGACAGAATAATCTCCCTTTGATCTAGTCTATCTAAATAGGTTACTAAGTGATTTCCTTATTGACACCCTTACCACCCCTATAATATTATTCACACAGCAGCTACAGTATCTTTGGAAAACATAAATAAAATCATATCACTCTTCTGCTCAAAACCCTTATTTAAAATAAAGTCCAATACTTTTCCAACAGCATACAAGACTCTACATACCTATGCTCCTCTTGATCCCCACACCATGTCAGAACCAGGTTTCATCTCCTACCACTCTCTCCCCAGATTTCTGTGTCCCAGCTTCATTAATTTATTTGTTGTTCCAGTGATATGCTCTCCTAAGGGTATTTGTTTTTCCTAGAATGCTCTTTCCCCAGACATAGCTATACTCCCTACACCTTTCTGCAAACCAAAGTTCAAATCTCAACACCACCCACCACCAGTTGTGTGATTTTCCTGTCCTTTTTTCTATGCAAACCTTTTTTTTTAGTAGAAATAAAAATACTACCAGACCTGAAATCTTAAAAATCATAGAAGATAACATAAGCAACAAAATTTCAAATATTGCTCATAGAAATACTTTATTGGATATATCTAGCTAGACAAGAGAAATAAAAGAAAAAAATGAACAAATGAGAGTATATAAAACTATAACATTTTTGCACAGCAAAGGAAAACATCAACAAAATAAAAAGGCAACCCACAGAATCGAGAACATATTTGCTGATACATCTGATAAGGGGTACTTAAAAATTTATTAAGTACTTAGAAAAATCAAAAATAAAATAACAACCCAATTTAAAAATGGGCAACAGACCTGAATAGACACTTTTTTAAAAAAATTTATTTTAATCATTGTTCAAGTAGTTTTCTCCCCTTTCAATACAGCCCACCCACCCCTCCCTCCCAACTTCCCTCCCATTACCACCCTCCCCCTAGTTTTTATCCATGTATCTTTTAACTTTGTTCCTGTAAATCCTTCCCCTTTTCCCCTGAAACTCCCTCTTCTCTCTCCTCTGGTCACTTTCTGCTTCTCCTCTATTACACTGTCTTTGACTATATTTTGCATGTTTCTTTGTTTTGTTATTTAGATTCCTGTTAAAGGTGAGATCATATGGTATTTATCTTTCACTGCCTGGCTTATTTCATTTAGCATAATGCTTTCCAGTTGCATCCATGCTGTTGCAAAGGGTAGGAGCCCCTTCTTTCTTTCTGCTGCATAGAATTCCATTGTGTAAATGTACCATAGTTTTATGATCCATTCATTTACTGATGGGCATCTAGGTTGCTCCCAGCACTTAGCTATTGTAAATTGTGCTGCTATGAACATTGGGGTGCATAGGTTCTTTTGGATTGGTGTTTCAGGGTTCCTAGGATATAATCCCAGCAGTGTAATTGCCAGGTCAAAAGGCAGATCTGTTTTTAGTTTTCTGAGAAAATTCCATACTGTTTTCCACAGTGGTTGTACCAGTCTGGCAATCCCACCAACAGTGCACTAGGGTCCCCTTTTCTCCACAACCTCTCCAACACTTGTTTGTTGATTTGTTGATAATGGCCATTCTGAATGGAGTGAAGCGGTATCTCATGGTGGTTTTAATTTGCATCTCTCTGATAGCTAGCGATACTGAACATCTTTTCATGTGTCTCTGGATCCTCTGTATGTCCTCCTTGGAGAAGTGTCTGTTCAGGTCCTTTGCCAATTTTTTACTTGGGTTGCTTGTCTTCTTAGAGTGGAGTTGTGTGAGTTCTTTATACATTTTAGAAATTAACCCTTGTCTGAGGTGTCATTCGCAAATATGTTTTCTCATACAGTTGGTTCTCTTTTTATTTTAATACTGTTTTCTTTAGTCGTGCAGAAGCTTTTTATTTTGACAAGATCCTATTTGTTTATGTTTTCCCTTTATGGCCCTTGCTCTAGGGGACATGTCAGTAAAAATGCTGCTGCATGAAATACCTGAGGTTTTCCTGCCTATGTTCTCCTCTAGGACTTTAACAGTGTCTCAGTTTATATTTAAATCTTTTATCCACCTTGAATTTATTTTTGTGTACGGTGTAAATTGGTGTTCAAGTTTTATTTTTTTGCACACAGCTGTCCAGGTCTCCCAACACCATTTGTTGAAGAGGCTATTTTTACTCCATTTTATGTTGCAACCCACTTTGTCAAATATTAATTGACCGTAGAGACTTGGGTTTATTTCTGGGCTCTCTGTTCTGTTCCATCATTCCATGTGCCTGTTTTTATGCCAGTACCAGGCTGTTTTGATTACAGTGGCCGTATAATACTGTTTAGTATCAGGTATTGTGATCCCTCCTACTTTACTCTTCTTTATTAAATTGCAGCAGCTATTCTGGGTCATTCATGGTTCCATATAAATTTTTGAAGTGTTTTTTCTATGTCTGTGAAATATGCCATTTGTACTTTAGTAGGTATTGCATTGAATCTGCAAATTGCTTTGGGTACTATGGATATTTTGGTGATGTTAATTGTTCTGATCCATGAACACGGTATATGTTTCTATTTGTTTGTGTCTTCCTTGATTTCTTTCTTCAGAGTTGTGTAGTTTTCTGAATACAGGTCTTTTACCTTCTTAGTTAGGTTTATTCCTGCATATTTTATTTTACTTTTTGCTATATTGTATGGGATTTTTTTCTTGATTTCTGCTTCTGCTGTTTCATTGTTGGTAGACAAAAATGCCTTTGATTTCTGGATGTTGATTTGTACCTGGCTGTTTTGTGACATTCACTTATTAGATCAAACAGTTTTTTTGCAGAGTCAATAGGATTTTCTATGTACACTATCATGTCATCTGAAAACAATGACAGTTTTGTTTCCTCCTTTCCAATTTAGATGTCTTTTATTTCCTTTTCTTGTCTGATTGCTGTGGCCAAAACTTCTAATACTATATTGAATAGAAGAGGTGAAGGTGGACAACCTTGTTTTGTTCCTGATCTTAGTGAAGAAGATATTAGTTTTTGCCCATTGAGTATGATGTTGGCTGAGGGTCTCTTATATATGGACTTTATTATGTTGAGGAATGCTCCCTCTATTTCCACTTTGCTGAATGTTTTTATCATAAATGGGTGTTGTACCTTATCAAATGCCTTTTCCAAACCTATTGATATTATCATGTGATTTTTGTGTTTGCTTTTGTTTATGTGATGTACTACATTTATTGATTTGCGAATATTGTACCATCCTTATATAACAGGGACAAATCCCACTTAGTCATGGTGTATGATCTTTTTAACGTATTGTTGGATGCAGTTTGCCAATATTTTGTTGAGAATTTTAGCATGTATGTTAATTAGTGATACTGGCCTGAATTTTTATTTCTTTGTTGTGTCTTTATCTGGTTTTGGGATTTGGATGATGCTTGCTTCATAAAAAGAATTTGGGAGTCTTCCATCTTTTTGGATTTTTTGGAATAGTCTGTGAAGGATAGGGGTTAGCTCTTCCTTAAATGCTTTGTAGAATTCTCCTGTGAAATCATCCAGTGCAGGGCTTTTGTGTCAGCAGGTTTTGGATTACTGCTTCAATTTCATCTGCTGTTATTGATCTGTTCAGGCTTTATGCTTCTACTTCATTGAGTTTTGGAAGATTATATTTTTCTAGAAATTTGTCCATTTCCCCTAGGTTTTCAAATTTCTTGGCATGTAGTACTTCATAGTAATTTCTTACAATCCTTTGTATTTCTGTGGTGTCAGCTGTAATCTCTCCTCTTTCATTTCTGATTGTGTTTATTTGGGTCCTCTCTCCTTTTTTCTTGATGAGCCTGCTTAAAGGCTTGTGGATTTTGTTTATCTTTTCAAATAACCAGCTCCTGAATTCATTGATCCTTAGAATTGTGCTTTTAGTCTCTATGTTATTTAATTCTGCTCTGATCTTGGTTATTTCCTTCCTTCTACTTGCTCTGGGCTGTCTTTCTTGTTGTTCCTTGAGTTCTTGTAGAGGTAGGGTTAAGTTGTTTGTTTGAAATGTTTCTATCTTTTTTAGGTAGGCTTGTATCACTATGAACTTTTCTCTCAGGACTGCCTTTGCTGTGTCCTACATGTTTTGGGTTGTTGTGAGTTCATATTTGTTTGTTTCCAGAAACTACTTGATTTCTTCCTTAATTTCATTCCTGACCCATTCATGGTTTAACAGCATGCTATTCAATCTCCATGATTTTGAATGTTTTGGTGTTTTTTTCCCTCCTTGGGGTTGGTTTGTGGTTTCAGTTTCTTGTGATCCAAGAAGATGCTTGGTGTGATTTCAATTTTCTTGAATTTGTGGAGGCTTGTTTTGTGTCCTATCACGTGGTCTATCTTTGAAAATGTTCCATGTGCATTTTAAAAGAGTATGTAGCTTCTTTGGGATGAAGGGCTCTATATATAGCAGTTAAGTCCATTTCATCTAGGGCATTGTTCAATGCCACAGTATCTTTATTGAGTTTTTTTTTTGGAAGATCTGTCCAGTTTAGACAGTGGGGTGTTAAAATCCCCTACTATAACTGTGTTGCTATCAATATCTTTCTTGAAGTCATCTAAGATTTTCTTTACGTATTTGGGTTCTCCTATTTTGGGTGCATATATATTTACAATTTTTATATCTTCTTGGTGGATTCTTCCCTTGAGTAGTATGAAGTGACCTTCTGGATCTCTCTTTATGGCCCTTTTTTGGAAGTCTATTTTGTCTGATATGAGTATTGCTACCCCAGCTTTTTTTTTTTTCTGTCTGTTTGCTTGGAATTTTTTTTTCCTGCCCTTCACTTTCAATATGTATAGGTCTTTTGTCCTGAGTGGTCTCTTGTGGGTAGCCTATGTGTGGGTCATGCTTTCTTATCCATTCAGCTATTCTGTGTCTTTTGATTAGAGCATTTAATCCATTTACATTTAAGGTTATTTTCAATAGGTACTTATTCATAGTCATTTTCATACCTGTGTTCCCTCCCCCCCCTCTCTTTTCCTTCCTTTCCTTACAGTAGTCCCTTTAGCATCTGTTGTAGAGCTGGTTTGGTGGAGGTGTATTCTTTCAGACTTCTTTTGTCTGGGAAGCTCCTTATTTGGCCTTCTATCTTGATTAGGGTCCTTGCTGGGTAGAGTAGCCTTGGTTACAGGCCTCTGGTTCTCAATTCTTGGGAATATTTCTTGCCATTCTCTTCTAGCAGCATTTCCATTGAGAAGTCAGCTGCTAACCTTATCGGGGCTCTCTTATATTTTACTCCCTTGCTGCCTTTAATATTGTCTCTTTGTCTTGAAATTTTGCCATTTTAATTATGATGTGTCTTGAGATGGGCCTCTTTGGGTTCCTCTTGATTGGCACTCTCTGTGTTTCCTGGATTTGTGTGACTTTTTCTGTCAGCAGATTAGGGTAGTTTTCTAGCATTACTTTTTCAAATAGGTTTTCTATCTCTTGCTCTTTTCTTCTCCTTCTGGTATCTCTATTATACTGATATTATTACATTTCATATTGTCTATCATTTCTTTTAATCCCTATTTGTTATTTCTGGGCCTCTTTTCCTTTCCTTCTTCTCTCTGGGTGTTTTTTTTTCTACTTTGTCTTCCAACTCCCTGATCCAATCTTCTGCTTCATCAATCCTGCTTCTGATTACTTCTACTGTGTTCCTCAGTTCAGAAATTGTATTCTTCAATTCCTCTTGGCCCAATGTTGACAGTTTCTATTTCCTTTTTCATATTGATATAATTTGCACTGAGTTCATTGTACTTTCCCTGTAGTTTTTGGTAATTCTCTGTGAGCTCATTGGGTTTCCTGATAATCATTGATTTGAACTCAATATCTGATAGTTGAGTTGCCTGTGTTTCATTTAGCATTCTTTCTGAGGCTTCCTCCTTTCCTTTCATTTGGGGATTGTTTCTTTGTCTTCCCATTGTTCATGAGATTCTTCTTGTTAGTCTCAGCTTTTTAAATTGATCTGCTCTGGCTCCCTGGCTTTATGGTGTGAACTTCTGTGGTCAAATATCTGTGAGATTCAGTTGTGCCGTTACCTTGATCTCCTGAGCTCAGTGATCTTGGGTTGTCATTTAAGTTGTCTGTGTTCGTCTTTTGGTTTTGTTATTGGGTCCTTCTTTGGTGGGTCCCTCCCACCAGCTGGTTAACTTAGGGTCACTCTGACCATTTCCTCTTGTATTTTGTTGTGTTTGTGAGAGCAGGTTGTGTTGAAGCTTCTTCTTCCATGTGTACAATGTTTCGAGGATTCTCTCTAGCTCTTGTTCAGTTGTTTGTTCTGGTAGTTTCTCCACTAATTAGTTGTATTTACAGATAGGTCCTGTATTGCGGGTAGTGTGGTTTCCACTCCCCCTTTCACCTTCTTTTGCTTTTATCTGTTCGTGCTTCCTTTGTTGTTGGGTTTCCTCTTCTAGCGTGTCTCCTTGTGTTCACCGCTTCCACCTACTGTTTTCTGTGATCAGTTGGAGGGGGAAGGCAAAATGGTTTAAGACAGCAGGAAAGTATTCTATGATATTTACAGTAGCAGCTGGTAGAGAAGAGATAGGAGATCCTTTGGATATGTATAGTGTTAACCATGATATTCCACCCAACTAGCCACTTTTTGGAAAGGGTTTAAAGAAGATAAGACTCTTGTTGGGGAGGAAAGTGTTGTGAGTTGGATCTAGAGAGCAGCAAGGTTGTGAGAGGTCAGATTCTGAGGTAAGGTGAGAGTAAAGGATAGTAAATAGTTGTAGTGTGTGAGAGAATAGAGTTAACCACTACAGTAATAGAGTTCAGGAAACCGTGAAGTGGGCTAAGATCTGGGAGGGGTGTTGTGAAGCATTTACAATTGTATTGAATAGCTATTATTTACAGTAATATTAGAGTAACAATGATATTACAGAATCTATGTGATCTACACAACAAGAATAAGAAGTATAGGACCTTGAGTAGTGTGCTAATGGAACATAAGTGAAGTGAAGGACAGTAAATTAACAATACTCTATGAAAGAGAGAACAGGGGAAACCTGTCAAATGATACAATATAACCAGCCAAGCAAAGAAGACTAAATAGAAAGAAGAGGAATACAAAAATACTATTAAAATAAAAGATGTAAGAATAATGAAAAATAATAGTACAAATATGCAATAACTTGCAGGTTCTCTGTAGCAGCAAAGTGAAATTTGTCTCACTGTCTCAGCTGTTGGGGTGCCCACTCTTTGGTTCCAACTCTGCTCTTTTAACCGTTCCAGGTTTTTTGTCTCACTTGTTGGTATTTAAAAGAAAAAAAAAGAAGCAGAAGGAAGGAAGAAGAGATAAAATTGCAAGCAATGGAAGAAGGAATAAAATGAGAGAAAGAGAGAGAGTAAAAAAAGAATTGAGAGATAAAAATAATAAACATAAAAATTTAAAAATTACTTAAAACAAAAAAAAAACCTCTTGCTCTTTCAAACTGGCCATACAGGTTTTTCTGGTTGTGCTGGCTGCAGCAAGCTGAGGGGCTTTTCTCCCTTCCTAATCTGCACTCAGTCAGTCTCTTGCACACTCTCCCCTGGGCTAGGAGTGCACTGTCAGCAGAGCTAGTCTGGTTCCTCTCTGAGGGACTTGGGTGTGGGATCCAAGCCTTCCTGAGAGGGCACTCTTCCCACGGTTACCAATGTGGACTGGGTCCTTCTGCAGAGCACACTTTCCCTGGGTTTTAGGCCTGCACTCAGCCAGGCCACCTTGGCCCCAGGGGTTCATGTGTGCACCTTTACCAGTGCTATGGGGGTGCACAGGGATTCCCACATCCCCTCAGAAGTGTTGCCCAGCTGGGTGGGGAGGAAGCCAGAGCATGAGAGAATTCCTGAAAAAGTATCTCTGTTTTCACTTTTTCTTTTTGAGAAATTCCTCCTACTCAAGCCTGCCACTCAGTACAGTGGCCTGGCCTCTCACACAGCCCAATTCTCCAGCCAGACCAGAGACTACAGGGTCATGGCCCATCACAGAGAGACTGTCAACTCTCCCCAGCCGGAATCCACAGACTGTGTGGGTGCTCACAACCCCTGTGTGTTTGCCACTTAGTCCTTATTCCTCTCTCTGTGACTTCAAGCAACCAGGTCTCTCCTGGTGCTGCTCAAACTTTGTTTGGCTGGGGAGGGAGCAGTTGGCCCAGATCCCTCCCAAGAACCCTGTAGCAGAACTGGTGGGCACCGGGCCTGGGGCTGCAGCCTCCCTGATACCTGTGCTGGTCCCTGGGACCTTATTTTCCTGGAGCACCCTCCTTACTATCTGGTTTTTCAATGTTTGCTACAATTTTTGGTCTCCTATTTTCATATATGCTGGGATACTGTTGGCTGTTTGCTTTGTTTCTCCATAGATCGACTAGGTTTTTCTCCCATATGTAGGGGGAAGTGGGATCTGCTCCCTCCTACCTTGGCACCATCTTCCTCCCTTTTGCCCATTTTTAATTGAGTATTTTGTCTTCCTGGAGTGGAGTTGTGTGAGTTCTTTATGTAATTTGGAGATCAAACCCTTGTCCAAGGTGTCATTGGCAAATATGTTTTCCAATATACTTTGTTCTCTTTTCATTTTACTGCTGTTTTCTTTACCCGTGCAGAAGCTTTATAATTTGATGAGGTACCATTCATTTATTCTTTCCTTTATGCCCATTGCTCTAGCAAACGTATCAGTGAAAATATTGCTGGGTGGAATATCTGAGACGTTCCTACCTATGTTTTCCATAGAACTTTTATGGTGATGTGACAAACATCGAAGCCTTTTATCAACCTTGCATTTATTTTTGTGTATGTTGTAAGTTGGTGATTGGGTTTCACTTTTTTCTTTTTTTGCATGTAGCTGTCCATATATCCCAACACCATTTGTTGAAGAAGCTGTTTTATTCTGCTATCCCCTTTGTCAAAAATTAATTGGCCATAGAGACTTAGGTTTATTTCTGGGCACTCTATTCTTTTCCATGGATCTATGTGTCTGTTCTTATGCCAGTAGCAGGCTATTTTGATAACAGAGCCCTTGTAATATGGTTTTATATCAGGTGTTGTGATGCTTCCTACTTCATTCTTCTTTCTCAGAATTCCTGTAACCATTCAGGGTCATTTATGTTTCCATATACATTTTTGAAAAGTTTGTTCTATATCTGTGAAATATATCATTGTATTTTAATAGGGATTTCATTGAACCTATAAATTGCCTTGGGTAATAGGGACATTTTGATGATGTTAATTCTTCTAGTCAATGAGCATGGTACATGCTTCCAATGTTTGTGTCTTCCTTAATTTCTTTCTCCAGTGTTGTATAGTTTTCTAAATACAGGTATTTTATCTCCTTGGTTAGGTTTATTCTTAGGTACTTTATTTTTCTTGTTGATATATCAAATAGGATTTTCCCCTGATTTCTGTTTCTGATGTTTCATTGTTGGCATACAAAAATGCCTTTGATTTCTCAATATTGATTTAGAATCCTGCTGTTTTGCCAATCTCACTTATTAGGTTGAGTAATTTTTTCATGTAGTCTATAGGATTTTCTATGTACACTATCAGGTCATGTGCAAAAAATGACATGTTTGCTTCATCTTTTCCAATCTGAATGCCTTTTATTTCTTTTTCTTATCTGATTGCTGTGGCTAAGACTTCCAATACTATGTTGAGTAGGAGTGGTGAAAGCAATCATCCTTTTCTTGTTCCTGATTTTAGTGGAAAAGCTCTTAAGTTTTTACCCACTGAGTATGATGTTGGCTGTAGGTCTCTCATATATGACCTTTATTATGTTGAGGAATGATCCTTCTATCCCACTTTGCTGAGTGTTTTTATAATAAATGGGTACTGTACCTTATCAAATCCTTTCTCCACATCTATTGTTATGATCATGTGATTTTTTTCTTTCATTTTCTTTATGTGATGTATTAGCACATGGAACATTTTCAAAGATAGAAAATGTAGTAAGACACAAGACACTCCTCAACAAATTAAAAAAATGTGAAATCATATCAAAAAAATTGAGTAGCATGCTAATAAACGATGTATAGGCTAATGATGAGATCAAGGAAAAAATAAAAAAGTTTCTGGAAATACTGAAAATGAACACAGAACAGTCCAAAACCTATGGGACACAGCAAAAGCTAACCTGAAAGGAACATTCATAGCAATACAGGCCTACCCAGAAGAGATAGAAACATTTCAAATAAACAACCTAACCCTACATCTACAAGAACTGGAGGAACAAAAACAAAGCAGGAGATAGTAGTAGGAAGGAAATAACCAAGATTAGAGTAGAATTAAATGACATACAGACTAAAACAACAGTCTAAAGGATCAATAAATGCAGGAGCCGGTTCTTTGAAAAGATAAACAAAATCAACAAACCTTTAAGCAGACTCATCAAGAAAAAAAGAGGACCCAAATAAACACAATCAGAAATGAAAGAGGAGAGATTAAAACTGATAGCACAGAAACACAAAGGATTGTAAGAAATTTAATGAACAACTATATGCCAAGAAATTTGAAAATCAGGTGAATGGACAAATTTATAGAAAATATAATCTCCCAAAATTGAATGAAGAAGAAGCATAAAGCCTGAACAGACCAATAACAGCTCATGAAACAGAAGCAGTAATCAAAAACCTCCTAGCCAAAAAGCCTAGGGCCAGATAGTTTCACAGGAGAATTTTAGAAAACATTAAGAACAAGCTAACCACTATCCTCTTCTGACTTTTCCAAAAATTCCAAGAACAGGGAAGTATGCCGAACTCTTTTAACAAAGCCAGTATCATCCTAATCCCCAAAACAGATAAAGACGCAACAAATAAAGGAAAGTACACACCAATATGGCTGATGAAAATAGACAGTAAAACACAACAAAATATTGGGCAACTGCATCTAACAATACATTAGAAAGATCATACACCATGATCAAGGGCAATTCATCCCAGGGAATGCAAGGACGGCACATTATCCACAAATCAATAAACATAATACATCACACAAACAAAAGCAAACACAAAAATCACATGATCATATCAATAGATGCGGAAAAAGCACTTACTTGATAAGGTACAACACCCATTTATGATAAAAACACTCAGCAAAGGGGGAATAGAGGGAACATTCCTCAACATAATAAAGGCCATATATAAGAGACCTACAACCAACATCATACTCAATGGGCAAAAACTAAAATCTTTCCCACTAAGATCAGGAACAGGACAAGGTTGTCCACTTTAACCACTTCTCTTCAACATAGTATTGGAAGTCTTAGCCACAGCAATCAGACAAGAAAAGGAAATAAAAGGCATCCAAATCGGAAACAAAACTTTCATTGCTTGCACATGACATGATAGTGTATACAGAAAATCCTGTAGACTCCACCAAAAATCTGCTCGACCTAGTAAATGAATTTGGCAAAACAGCGGGATACAAAGTCAACATCAAGAAATCAAAAGCATTTTTGGGGACCAGCAATACATCAGACAGAGAAATAAGGGAAAAAATCCCATTTGATATATCAACAAGAAAAATAAAGTACCTAGGAATAAATGGAACCAAAGAGGTAAAAGACCTGTATTCAGAAAACTACACAACACTGAAGAAAGAAATTAAGGAAGACACAAATAAATGGGAATATATACCTTGTTAATGGATTGGAAGAATTTACATCATCAAAATGTCCATATTGCCCAAAGCAATTTACAGATTTAATGCAATACCTATTAAACTACTAATGGCATATTTCACAGATATAAAACAAACACTTCAAAAATTTATATGGAACCATAAATGGTCTACAATAGCTGCTGCAATTTTGAGAAAGAAGTGCAAAGTAGGGGTGATCACAATACTTGATAGCAAACTGTATTACAAGGCCACTGTAATCAAAACAGTCTGGTACTGGTATAAAAGCAGACAGACCAGCAGAACATAACAGAGAGTTCAGAAATAAACTCAAGTTTCTATGGTCAATTAATTTTCAACAAAGGGAGCAGCAGCATTAAATTGAGTAAAAATAGCTTCTTCAACAAATGGTGTTGGGAGAGCTGGACACATACATATAGAAAAATGAAACCTGGGCACCAACTTGCACCATACACAAAAGTAAATTCGAGGTGGGTAAAATATTTAAATATAAACTGTGACACCATTAAATTCCTAGAGGAGAACACAAGCAGGAAAATCTCAGGTATTTCATGCAGCAACATCTGTACTGATATGTCCCCTAGAGCAAGAGACATAAAGGAAAGAATGAAAAAATGGTACCTCATTAAATTAAAAGGCTTCTGCATAGGTAAAGAAAACAGCAGTAAAATGAAAAGGAAACCACCCATATGTGAAAATACATTTCCAAATGATACTTTGGACAAGGGTTTTATCTCCTATCCAAATAGATAAAGAACTCACACAACTCCACTCCGTGAAGACAAACAACCCAATTAAAAAATTACCAAAGTACCCGAACAGACATTTCTCCAAGGAGGACATATAGAGGCCTCAGAGACATATGAAAGATTCTCAGAATCACTAGCCATCAGAGAGATGCAAATTAAAACCACAATGAGAAACCACTTCACACCAGTCAGGATGGCCATCATAAAGAAAGCAATAAACAAGTGTTGAAGAAGATGTGGAGAAAAGGGAACCCTAGTGCATTGTTGGTAGGAATGCAGTCTAGTACAGCCACTGTGGAAAACAGTATAGAATTTCTTCAGAAAACTACAAATGGAACTGCCTCTTGACTCAGCAATACCACTGATGGGATTATACCATAAGGATCCTGAAGCACCAATTCCAAAGAACCTATGCATTTCATTTTTCATAACAGCACAATTTACCATATCCAAGTCTTGGAAGCAACCAGTAAATAAGTGGACAAAAAACTATGTGACATCTACACAATGGAACACTATGCAGCAGAGAGAAAGAAGGAACTCCTACCCTTTGCAACAGCATGGATGGAACTCAAGAACATTATGCTACACGAAATAAGGCAGGCGGTGAAGGACCAATACCATATGATCTCACCTATAAATTGAACCTAATCAATAAAACAAACAAGTAGCAAAAAATAACCTCAGGCATTGAAAGAAAGTACAAACTGACACTAACTAGAGAGGAGTGGGGAGAAGGATAATGGAGGAAAATAGGGGAAGGGCCATCAGGGAACATGTATAAAGGATACATGGACAAAGCCAAAGGGGTAGGTTCAAGGATTGGAGGCAGTGATGGGTGGCACCTAAGGCCATGATGGGGTAAAAAATGGGAACAACTGTATCTGAAGAACAATTAAAAAAAGCACTTTCTAGAAGAAGAGCTAAATTAAATAGAGGCAATCAATTTATAAGTTATAGAGATCAAATTAATTATTATAAGGATGCTTAACAGCATGAAAAAGACATAGAAACTATGAAAAAGACCAGTCAGAAATAAATAAGGTAATATTTAAAGTAAATAATACTTTAATTTAGGAAGGAATAAACAAGAAATGTTTGAACACCTCAAAACAACTTAGGAATAAGTATGTGTCATACAAAGCGTGTTTTCATGCAAACGCTTCTCCAACATTTGTACTCCATGTAAATATACTCATTTCAGTATATGATAAATGCTAGTAGTGTCTGAATAAAAATAAACATGTATAAATTCTAAAAGTAAATAGATAGAAAAAGATATTTAATGAAAATGAAAAGGGGGAAAAGCTGTGGTTTCAATAAGTACATCTGACAAAATAGACTTCAAAGCCAAGGCTATATAAGAGACAAAGAAGAACAGTATATAATGATAAAGGAGAACAATACAACAAGAGGAAGCATACAATCTTCCAAAACTAAATCAAAAAGATTCAGAGAATATGATATACAGATTACACACAGTGAAATTGAAGCAGTAATTTAAAAATCCACAACATCAGAAGCCCAGGACCAAATGGCTTCACAGGTGAATTTTACCAAACTGTCAGAGAAAATCTAACAGTTCTCCTCAAAGTATGCCAAAAAAAAAAATTCAAGAGGAAGAAAGACCCCAAGCTCATTTAACATGGCCAGATTTATGCTAATTCCAAAACCAGATAAAGACCCTACAAAAAAATAAAATTATAAGTCAATATCCCTGATGAACATACATGCTAAAATCCTAGACAAATATTAGCAAACCAAATACAGCAATACATCAAAAATCATACACTATGATCAAGTATGATTACTCCAAGGGTGCGAGTTTGGTACAATATCAGCAAATCAATAAATGTAATACACACATAAACAAAATTAAGTATAAAAACCACATGATTATATCAATAGATACAAAAAAAGCATATGATAAAAATCCAGCGTCCATTTAAGATCGAAATTCTTAGCAACGTGAAAATAGAGGGAACAAACCCAAACATAATAAAGGCCATATATGACAAATCCACAACCAATATGGGCAACCAATATGGGCGATCCACAACCAATACTCAATGGGCAAAAGCTATAAGTGCTACAAGTGTTGTTTAGTCAGGAAAATGACAGGGATATCCTCTTTCACAACTCTTATTCAACATAGTACTGGAAGCCATAGTCACAGAAATCAAAGAAGAGGAAATAAAAAGCATCCAAATTGGAAAGGAAGAAGTAACACCGTCATTATTTGCAGATGACATGATATTATATATAGAGAACCCTAAAGATTCCATTGAAAAAATCCTAGAACTAAAAATGAATCAGTAAAGTAGCAAGATAAAAAATTAATATTCAGAAATCAAAGGCTTTTTTATATGCCAATAATGAACTATCAGAAAGGGAAATTTAAAACACAATCACAGCGCTGGCTAATGTAACTCAATGGATTGAGTGTGGGCCTGCAAACCAAAAAGTTGCTGGTTTGATTCCCAGTCAGGGCACATGCCTGGGTTGTGGGCCAGGCCCCCAGTGGGAGGTGTGTAAAAAGAAACCACACATTGATGTCTCTCTCCCTCTCTTTCTCTCTCCCTTCCCTCTCTCTCTAAAAAAATAATTAAATTAAATTAAATTAAAACAACACAATTACAATTGCTTCAAAGAGAATAACATACCTACGAATAAATTTAACCAATAATGTAAAAGACCTATACTTGGAAAATTCTGACACTGAAGAAAGAAATTGAAGAAAGTACAAAAAATATCAGTATATACTTTGTTCATAGATAGTAATAATTAATATCATTAAAATGCTCATATTACCCAAAGCAACCTACAGATCCAATGCAATTCCTATCAAGATACCAATGGCATATTTCACAGAACTAGAACAAATATTCCAAAAATTTATATGGAACCACAAGAGACCCAAAATAGCAGCAGCAATATTGATAAAAAAGAACAAAATTAAGGAATCATGCTATCAAATATCAAACTATATGACAAGGCTATTGTAATAAAAAAAACATGGTACTGAACACCAAAAAGAAAAAGAAAAAAAACCCAAACAATTCAATTTAAAAAATGGGCAAACTACCTGGATAGATACTTCTCCAAAGAGGACATAGAGAGGCCAACAGACATATGAAAAGATGCTCAACATCCATAATCATCTGAGAAATGTAAATTAAAATCACAATGTGATATCTCATCTTACACCTGTCAAAATGGCTCTTATCAATGAATCAACAAACAGTAAGTGTCGGTGGGGATGTAGAGAAAGGAGAACCCTTTGGTGCTGTTTGTAAGAATGCAAATTGGTGCAGCCACTCTAAAAAGCAGCTTGAAGTTACTTCAGAAACTTAAAGGTGGAACTGCCTTATGACCCAGTAATTCCACTTCTGGGAATGTATTCAAAGAAACCTGAAACACTAATTTGAAAGAATATAGGCACTTCTTTGTTCACTGCAATGTTATTTACACTGGCCAAGATTTGGTAGCAGCCCAAGTATCATTAGTATATGAGTAGATAAAACACCTATGATACATTTACACAGTGGAATACTACTTGGCTATAAAAAGAAGTAAAAGAAAATTTTACCCTTTGTGACAGCATAGATGGTTTGGAGAGTATTATGCTAAGTGAAATAAACTAGTGAGAGAAAGACAAGTACCATATGATTTCACTCACATGTGAAATCTAATAAACAAATTCAACTAACAAACAGAATAGAAACAGATTCATAGATAGAGAATAAACTGACAGCTGTGTGGTGGGTTGTGGGGTTGAGGGACTGAGCAAAAAAGAAAAAAAGAGAAAGAATTCATGGACATGGACAACAGTGTGGTGATTATAGGAGGAGATTGTATGGGTGGGTAAATGGTAACAGAAAAAATACAATAAAAATAATGTAAAAATCATTTAAAAAATTTGATCACCAATTAATATTGTTCTCACTCATGCTTTCTCAGGTATTTCACCTTTTTCTTATTAGTAACAATACTTTAAAAGAACACAAGCATCCTACTTGAATAAAAATAGTTAAGTCACTCCCCAGGCAATGGTTTCTATGAAAACAGTATCCAAAAGATCTAGGAGCAACAGAGCTTATGTGGAGGGTACAAATTGGTTTCTCTTACAGCCTTTGTGATTCTGACCTCAATTTTTGTAGTTTAATTAATGCTATTATTTGAAAATTTCACTGTCCATTTAGCATATTAAGGTGAAGGGAGCATTTTAACCTGAGTGTCCCAATGGAGGAAGGTAAAAGTCCTTGAAGATCGCAGGAATTGTAGAATAATAGTTAACTGAGAGCCAGATTGTCCAGATTCAAACCCTATTTCTTCCTCTCGTTAACTGTGCAGCTGTGAACAAGTTACCTAACTTCTTCATACCTTCATTTCTTCATTTATAAAGTTAGGACAATAAGTACCCACTTTGCAGTGTTGGATAAATTGAGCAAATGCAGACAAAGTGCTTAGGACATTGCCTAACATATAGTAAGCCCTCAACAAACTTGACCATTAATAGTGAAAGGATCAAATTAACTTTTGTGGCATTTTAAGAGCTCTTACAGTGTGGTTTTCTTGGGGTTTTCATTGGAAGGTAAGAAATGAGGTTGCAGAAAAGGGCTGTCTTCATTGTCATAATCCTTTGGAGGACAAGTCAGCTTATAAATAAAGAAACATAAACATTTATTAATAAATAATAATAGTGCCATAATAATACAATCAACAAAAATTATAATTAAAAATAATTTGATCAATGAGATTGAATTACTGGTGTGAAAATGAGAGAAACCAAGAAAGTGAATTTCAACCAAGTGAATTTTAGTGCTGGATGATGCGCTATCACCAACCAGCAGTTACTGTGGAACCCTGCAGAGGGCTCATCGACACATGAGAAATGAACATACACAGAAACAGGCAATTTTCTGTGGAGAAGTAGGGATGGAGGGGCCACTCTCCAAGTAGAGAGTGCCTTGGCGACCCTCTCAAGGGGAGGGCGTGCATGCTCCTGTCCCAGCAGGCCTTTTATTGGGTTCGTTTGTACAAGAATTCAGGTAAAGCTCATTAGTCATTACAGGGAAGTAAGGATCAAATAACAAGGAACTCTGAGGGCCTACTTTGAGTCAGGGTCAAAGAGCTATAAAACTTTGAGGAACAAACTTACTTCCTCCTTGGACCCATCTCATTCAATTGAGAGCATTCTAAACAAAACAGGTTTCACAGGATTTTACATATTCTTTCCTAGGCCTGATCACCCAAGGAACCCGCCCTTTCTAGTACAGGGCTGCACCACCCTGTCATTGTTTCAGGCTTAGGTGGAACAAGGGGAACTAAGGCAACCAAGAGATAAGGAGATTTTCTCTCAGACCATGAGCACTCAGGCTTTGTCAAAGCCAGGGTGTGAGGGTCCATCACCCCCTTTTGCCAAAGTCCTTTCTTGGGGGCCTCCCACGCAATTGTGCCTGTCTTAGGTCATTCCCCCCTTGGGGAATCTTACCCGTCATTGGCTAACCGACCAAGCATAGGGGTTCAGGCAGGGTGAAGTAAAAGGAGTAGAAGCGGTGCTCCTGCCAGGGAGATAAGCTTTTGTCTCCTTGCTGGCTTACGGTTCCAAGGTCATTCCCTCAGCCTTAGCCTAGGCAGGGGTTACAGCTTCTGATACCAGGCAGGGCGGTTCCCAACAGCTGGAAATGACTTTCCACTTGTTGCATAACTGTACTAAGGGCACAAACTTTAAAAGATTTCTAGTCTTGCATATCTTTAGATTCAACCATAGTTTAAGGAAACAAATGGGAAAAATATGGTTACATTTTAAAAATTGTACAGTAAGAAAATAATACTTTTTAACACTAGACAAATCACTCTTATCTAATAATTGAATATCATATAAAAGTGATATAGAACCTAATACTTGCAGATAAGACAGGGTGGGAAAGAAAAGCTGATATTAGACAATTACATTGAAATGACACTTGGCAAACAGAGAACCAAGGAACAACAGGAAACATTCCATTGCTGGTAATTTGATACTACAATAAAAGATAAATAAAATTAGAGGAAAAATGGGAGAAGTGTGAGGAATTGCTGAAACAGAACTATGAATTTTAAATCTCTTCTATAAGTGGGATCTAATCAACAGAACAAACAAGCAAGCAAAATATAACCAGAGACACTGAAATTTAAAAAAAAAAACAACTGACAGTAACCAGAGAGAAGGGGGAGGGGTATAACAGGGGAAAGAAAGGGAAGGGTTGTCAAGGAACATGTATAAAGGGCCCATGGACAAAGCCAAAGGGGTTTAGGATTAAGGGTGGCAGGTCGAGGTAGGTGGGGCAGGGACAGCAGTGGCAGGAAAATTTTCTAACTGTAGAAAATTGTTCAAACAATCTGGATTCCCAAGTATTGCTTAAGAGTAATTTTGGGTGATTAATACTACAACTTTAGCAAAGGTGCATAGTCTCTACAGTTTCAAGCTTTCTTGCTTTTTGACAAAATAAAAATCCATGGGGAAATGACAAAGTTTAAGTAATTTTATGATGCTCTTTTGATATGTTCCTGATCTGTGGTTTCTGACTTCTGAGTGGTAATTGGAAGCACACTGGACTCTTGTTCTTCAACACTTATTGTTGAATGTGATTCTTCAATCTTCCCTTGTCTACTTGATCTTCAGCCCACATCTCTTGCCTAAGAGAGAGAGAAAAAGACAACACTTAATTCAAGAAAAACTCTTGATTGAGAGCGAGAGGTGGGGGTTGGTGGGGTGGGGGAGAGTGGCAAAGGGAAATGAAGACAACAGTACTTGAGCAACAATTAAAACATTTTTTAAAAAATTTGAAAAAGACCATTCATGAAGACCCAATCAGTAAAGAGTAAGTATCTGATTTTCTTTACAATGGGTGACAATTCCCCATCCCTCAGGAGAATGTTATCTTTGGAACATTTCTTTATAAGGAGGCCTATTGCCATTTGATCACTAGTTTGAACTATATTACATGCAATTATAATATTTGTTGTTAATTTTTTTAAAAAAGGATGAAAATAACTGGATATAGTCACATTCAAATAATCTAAATTATGTTTCCAAAGTTCCAACTGCTTTGAATTAAATAATGCTTTTCAGGTTTGAAATAGAAATTACAAGCACAGTATTGTATGCGTGGATTGTAGTCAAAATAGCTCAAGAAAATCTAAAAGTTAAAAATATGCAAAAAAATTAAGATATCTAAATACAAAGTAGTCTTCTCTTTAGTTTAATCTTTTATTGATACTTTAAATGTATATAATGCCTTTATGTTTCTGAGCTATTAATCTTTTTCATTCTCTTTATTTTTTGCTTCCTTTAAAAAATTTTAACATAATATTTTAGAATTTAAATTATTTCATTCTCACCTCTTTGCAATTCTTTTAATCCATGGTTAGAGTTAAGACAGCTTCAAAAATGCTTCACACTTTGAATGGGTAGCACTTTTCTTATTTACAAGAAGTCTTTATTCATAGAAAATTGATAAGAGATTTGTATATATGAGAACCCAGGGCCCAGAGTACCTAATGAGTAAATTTGCATTTTCTGCTGTTCATTACAGAGAAAGCAAGTAAAAATTTTCTCTAAAATAATTTGAAAAAATGAATAATACTAGTATGGGTTCATTGCACCCTGTGGTTCATAACTTTGTTTTAGCCAAATATTTGGAATTTGAATCAATATGATTATAAAAACACAATTGTAATCAGTACTATACTGAAGGTATGGAAGGAAAAGGAAGTCCCCGGGGTACAAAAGCAACTGACTGTAAAGCATGGCTCTTAGATGCTTTATGATACCACCAAGTGCATGAGGGCACACACAGAAGAGCATACACAGAAAATGGAGTGATGTATGTGCTCAAGGGCTGTTGCCATGGAGGCAGCCAGTAAAGGTTTATAGAGGACAAACAGAACTATATAAAATATTATAAATATAAAATAATAAAAACAAAATAATTTAATGTATAACAATAAAATAATATATAATCGTTATATATTAATATATAATAGCTATAGTATAGTATTATTATATATAATACTATTATATATAATAGTTACATATAATAATAATCAAATTATATGTATGTATATATATAATTAGCCAGAAACCTGTGTAATCATTTCCTCTCATTAGTCATTGCTATGGAGACAACTTTTAAAAGCCCATAGAAGATAGAAATTAGGTTCTGGTTTAAACAAACACACACACACACACACACACACACACACACACACCTTAAAGAGGTGAAGGTCAGCATAAAAGCAAGTTTAATCCCCCTAGACACATACAAAATACTCGCATTATTTCATAAGATTTAGAGTGTTTTTCCTACCCTGATATTCCTTCCAAAAAGTTACACAGCCTATCCAATTTTATCTCTAAGTTGTATGCCAGACTCCAACAAAACTGGATCCCATTATCAGGTCAGACTTTCAAGTAATAACTTTAATCCCCTGCTGCACAGAAAGTGCTTAAAGATATTGAAACCTTGTTTGTCAAATAGATGTATTTCAGGTTATATTAGCCCTTTACATATTGGGTAAGTTTTTTCAGCGATGCATGTTTTTTTTTTTAAGATTTTATTTATTTATTGTTAGAGAGAGGGGAAGGGAGGGAGAGAAACATCATTGTGCAATTTTCCTTCACATGCCCCTCACTGGGGACCTGGCCTGCAACCCAGGCATGTGTCCTGACTGGGAATTGAATCAGTGAGCTCCTTGTTCACAGGTCGACATTCAATATGCTGAGCCATACCAGCCAGGACTCGGAGATGCATTATTAACAAGAATCCTTGGCACTTGGTTCCAAAAGACACCTGGAAATACTTACTCTAAAGGAAATGTATATTGTAGGGAAAAATATAAAAATTATGCCTTTTGAGAATATGGAAATGAATTACCACTACTTTACTCAGGAAGTTACTCAGCAGACTAAAAAGTTGAATAGCTTATATGTGAAAAAAATTAAAAAGGCTTTTTCTTCCCATTGTATGATGGATTTATTTATTTATTCTTTATTTTTTATTGTTTACGCTATTACAGTTGTTCCCACTTTTTCCCCCTTTGCCCACCTCCACCCAGACCCTGCACCACCCTCCCTCAGGCTGGTACCATATGGTTGTCCATGTCCATGGGTTATGCATATATGTTCCTTGGCTGATCCCTGAACACTGTTTTATCCAGTTCCCCCTCACCCTCCCCTCTGACAGCTATCAGTCCATTCCATCCATCTAGGCTTCTACTTCTGTTTTATTGATCAGTTTATTTTGTTCATTAGATTTCACCTCTAAGTGACATCCTATGGTACTTATCTTTCACTGACTGCCTTATTTCACTTAGAATAATAATCTCCAGGTCCATCTATGCTGTTGCAAAAGGTAAGAGTTCCTTCTTTTTTATAGCCATGTAGTATTCCATAGTGCGAATGTACCACAGCATTATATCCACTCATCTACAGATAGAAATTTCTTAGATAATAAAATGGGATACAGCATATGTTTGAACTTTCTCAATACTACATATTGAGGTAGAATTGCCACTGTGTCTGAATTCTGTAACAGGTGGTATAATGTGTACATTTTTTAATTTTATTTTTCAATTACAGATAACATTCAATATTATTTTGTATTAGTTTCAAGTGTACAAAATAGTAGTTAGGCAATCATATACTTTACATAGTGATTCCTTTGATATTTCAAATACCCACCTGGTACTATATGTAGTTATTACAATATTATTGACTATAATCCCTATATTTTACATTGCCATAACTATTTTTAACTACCAATTTGTACTTAATTCTTTCTTCTTTTTCTTTTAGCTCCCCAACCTCTCACCCCTTTGCCAGCCATCGATCTCTTCTCAGTATTGCTGAGTCTGTTTCTACTTTGTTGTTAGTTTATTTTGTTCTTTAGATTCCACATAAAAGTGAAATCATATGGTATTTGTCTTTCTCTGCCTGAGTCATTCCTAGGTCCATCCATACTGTTGCAAATGGTAAGATTTCATTATTTTTATGGCTGAGCAATATTTCATTATATATGTATATATACATATACATATATATTATATATATACATATACATATATATTATATATATACATATATACATATATATTATTGTTGTTATTATTATTATGCTAAGTGAAATAAGCCAGTCAGTGAAAGAGAAATACTGTATATATGTGTATACATATACACACACACACACGCATATAAAATGAGGTTTGTCTGGAAAAAGTTCAACAATTATTAATATAACAAGAACAGTTTGTGAGACATCATTGTAACCTGGCATCCAAACAGAGTGGACTGGAATGAACATGCATGAACAATGACAATGTCACTGCACTAGTCGGTGGGGGTGGTAGACATTGTTGAGTGAGCATGTGTACTGAGTGGCCATCACATTCAAAATGACTGAGTAGAGCACTGAATTTGCATAAAATTTTGCATTAAGCTTGAAAAATTTTCTGCAGAAACTATTTCAACAATTCATAAGGCCTCAGCTATGAGCAACTGGTGATTGACAGCTTTATCACCACAATGTGCCTGCTCATGCATCATGTCTCATGCAGAGTTTTTAGCAAAACATCAAATCACCCAGGTGACTCAGCCCCCCTATACCCCAGATTTGGTGCCCTGAAACCTTTAGCTTTTCCCAAATCTAAAATCACCTTTCAAAGGGAAGAGATATCAGACCTTTGATGAGATTCAAGAAAATATGACAGGGCAGCTGATGGTGATTAGGACAACTGTGAGGTCCCAAGGTGCCCACTTTGAAGGCATCATTGTCCTGTGTACAATGTTTGTTGTGTCTTGTATCTTCTTCAATAAATATCTCCATTTTTAATATATCATGGCTATATACTTTCTGGATGTGCCAACCAGAAGTGGAATCACTGGGTCCTACAGCAGTTCCATTTTTAATTTTTTGAGGAACTTCTATACACTTTTCAATAGTGACTTTACCAGTTTGCATTTTCACCAACAGTGCATGAAAGTTCCCTTTTCTCCAATTGTTGCCAACATATTGTTTGTTGATTTGTAAATGATAGCCATTGTCAGAAGTGTGAGGTAGTAACTCATTTTGATTTTAATGTGCATTTCTATGATTGTTAGTGGCATTGAGCATCTTTACCTATTGAGCATCTTTAGATATACTAATGGCCATTGGTTTATCACTTTTAATTCAGTTCCTCTGCCAACATTTTAATTGGATTATTATTTTGGTGTTGAGTTTTTTTCACTTTTTTTTGTACATTTTGCATATTAACTGTTGGGGACCACCCTGCCTGGTTTCAGGAAGCTGTAACCCCCCGTGACTTAGGCTGAGTGAGACACCTCTGGACCAGGAGTCACTAAGGAGACAAAACTTATTTCCCTGGCATGAATGCTGCCTGTTCTGTGCCTAGCCTTCAATGCTTGATCAATTAGCCAATGATGGGTAACAATTCTCTAGGAAAGAGAATGAACCTAAGACAGGCATGATAACGAAAAGACCTCTGGGAAGGGACTTGGGGCTGTGGAAATGAAGGGGTGATGGACATCAACCCCTGCCCCCTCGGCTTTGTCAAAGCCTGAGTCTTTGTTCTTAGATGTGAGAAATCCAAGTCTCCTGGCTGCCTCTGTCTCCTGCCCTTCTCAGGCCTGTGGAAATAGCTAAAGGGTGCAGGTCCGACCAGAGATGGCAGACCCCTGGGGTAATCAGGCCTGGGATGTAGAATATGCAAGATCCTGTGAGATCTGTTTGCTGGAGGATGTTATTAACTTGGAATTTAAAGGCACAGACAGGAAACCAAAACTACCCCTTTGAGCCATGTCCTCCTTTCATATGTTAAAACTCCAATCTCTGCCCAGAATCACAGCAGGAGTTCTGTTAGCATCTTTGTAAGTCACCTGTTTCTTTTGATCCTTTCTGCCAGACTGTAAATCCACAAACTGAGTCTGCTTTCTTAATAAAAACCTACTTGGGTAGAGGAACGGGGCAACCTCCAGGAGAGAGGGTGGCCAGAGGTGCCCTCCAGGAGAGAGGGTGGCCATGGCACTCTCCATTAGAGACAGTGGCCGGAGTTCCTTTACTATTTCCCCACAGGATCTGGTTATCTCTGTGTATTTATTTCTCATGGTTTTGACAAGCATCTGCAGCAGGAATAGATACTGCTGGCCGGTATCCTCTACAATTAAGCCTTTATAAGATGATTCTTTATGAATATCTTCCCTCATTCAGTAGGTTGTTTTTTGTAAGATAGTTTCCTTTGCTGTGTAAAACATTTTTCAGTTTGGTTTAGTTCCATTCTTCATTTTTTTTTGTTTCCCTGGTTCTAGAAGACAGATCATAAAAAATATTGCTAAAAGAAATGTCAGAGATTTTACTATGTTTTCTTCTAGGAGTTTTCTGGTGTCAAGTCTTACATTTAAGTCTTTATTCTATTTTGACTTTTTTCTTGTATATGATGTAAGAGGTGGTTCAGCTTTATACAGGGTCTGTCAGAAGTGATGCCTGCTTCAGTGTCTTTGGTAGGGTAATAATATGGGTACAATAATTTATAGTTTTAATTTGAACATTTAACCTAAAATGTCATATGGTGTGCTTGAGTATGATATTATTATGTTACACAATTATATTCTTATGATTTTGTAATAAGAGATTTTGTAACAAAAAGGGGGCCTTATTTGTGCTGGGCCCTGTATTTTGTATGTATCTGAATGATTTTCCCAATACCTTTATTAAACACAACATACTCATTGTATGTTCTTGCCTCCTTTGTCATATATTAATTTACAATATAAGCATGGGTTTATTTCTGGACTCTCTATATGGTTCCATTGGTCTATGTGTCTCTTTTTATCCCAGTACCCTGCTGTTTTTATTACTATGGCCTTATAGTATAGTTTGAAATCAGGTAGCATTACACCTCCAAAATTGTTCTTCTTTCTCAAGGTTTCTGTGGCTGTTGAGTGTATGGCATTGTTCTATATAAACTTTTTGGAATATTTGTTTTAGTGCTGTGAAACATGCCATTGGCTTGTATTATATTTGTATTTGTAGTTGTCTTTGTAATTGTATATGTATCTGTAATTGTACTGAATCTATAGATTGCTTTGGGGTAGTAAGGAAATTTTAGTGATTATAGTTCTTGATATTCATGAGGTCAATATATGGTTCCACTTATTTGTATCATTTTCAATTTGTTTCATCAGTGTCTTAAAATTTTCTGAATTTTACCTCCTTAGTTAAATTTATTCCTAAGTATTTATTTTATAATTTTAAATGGCATTGTTTTCTTACTTTCTCTGACAGTTCATTATTGGTATATAAAATTCCAACCAACTTCTGAATATTTATTTTGTGTTCTGCTACATTACTAAATTTATGAATCAGTTGTAGACATTCTTTTGGAGGAGTCTTTAGGGTTCTCTATATACATATCATGCCATCTGCAAAAAATGATAGCTTTCCTTTTCCCTTTAAGATTGGGATGCCTTTTATGTCTTTTTATTCTTCTCTGATTATTGTGACTAGGATTTCCAGTGAAAATGGATATCTCTTTGTTTCTGATCTTTAAAAAATTGATTTTATTTTTTCTCTTGAGCATGATGTTAGCTATGGGTTTGTTATATTATTTTGAGGTATATTCCCACTTTGTTGAGTTTTTATCATAAATGGCTTTGTCTGCATCTATTGGTATGATCATCTGATTCTTATTTTTTATTTTATTTATGTTGTGATCACATTTATTGATTTGCACATATTAAAGCCTGCTTCTCTGAAATAAATCCCACTTGATCATGGTATATGATCTTTTCACTGTATTGCTGGAATTAGTTTGCTAATATTCTCTTGAGGAGTTTTGCATCTATATTCAACAGAGATATTAGCTCATAATTTTCATTCTTTGTAATGTTTTATCTGGTTTTGGAGTCAAGACAATGCTGGCCTTGTAAAATGAGTTTGAGAATTTTCCCTCCCCTTGATTTTTATGGAATAGTATGAGAAGGATAGGTGTTATTTTTTCAACTGTGAAGCCATCCAGTCCAGGGCTTTTGTTACTTGGGAGTGTCTTAATCACTGCTTCAATTTTATTAGTTGTAATTTTGTTAGTTCAGATGTTTTGATTCTTCTTGATTCAGTCTTAAAAGATGGTATGTTTCTAAGAATGTATTCATTTGTTCCAGATTGTCCTATTTGTTGGCATATATAATGATTGTTCAGTTTTCTTATAATCCTTTTATTTCTGTGGTGTCAGTTGTCACTTTCATTTTTTATTTTATTTATCTGGGTCCTTTCTCTTTTTTCTTGATGAGTCTTGTTAAAGTTTATTATTCTTGTTTATCTTTACAAAAAACCTACTCTTAGTTTCATTAATATCATATTGTTTTTTTAGACACTATACCATTTGTAGTCTGATATTATTTCTTTCCTTCTACTAACTTTGGGTTCTGTTTGTTGTTCTTTTTCTAGTTCCTTCATATGTAAGGTTATATTGCTAATTGGAGATTTTGCTTGTTTCTGAGGTATGCCTTTATTGCTATGAATTTTCTTGTTTTAAGTATATTTTATTGATTATGCTATTATAGTTGTCCAATTTTTTCCCCTTTATCCCCTTCCACCCTGCACCTCCCCACTGTCCTGTGTTCCCCACTACTTAGTTCATATCCATGAGTTGTACATGTAAGTTCTTTGGCTTCCTCATTTCCCTTACCTTACTAGCCTTAACCTCTCCCTATCTATTTTGTGCCTACTAATTATGCTTCTTATTCCATGTACTTTTCCTCCCATTTACCCCCTCTGATTCCCTGCTGATAACCCTCCAAGTGATCTCCATTTTTGTGACTCTGTTCCTGTTCTAGTCATTTGCTTAGTTCTTGTTTTGTTTTTGTTTTTTTAGGTTCAGTTGTTGATAGTTGTGATTTTGTTGTCATTTTACTGGTCATAGTTTTTGATCTTCTTCTTTTTCTTAGATAAGTCCCTTTAACATTTCATATAATAAGGGCTTAATGATGATAAACTTCTTGAACTTGACCTTCTCTGGGAAGAAATTTATCTGCCCTTCCATTCTCAATGATAGCTTTGCTGGATAGAGTAATCTTGGATGTAGGTCCTTGCCTTTCATGACTTTGAATACTTCTTTCCAGCCCCTTCTTGCCTATAAGTTTTCTTTAGAGAAATGAGCAGATAGTCTTATAGGAACTCCTTTGTAGATAACTATCTCCTTTTCTGTTGCTGCTTTTAAGATTCTGTCCTTATCTTTAATCTTGGTAATTTAATTTTAATGTGCCTTGGTGTATTTCTTCTTCAATATAACTTCTTTGGGACTCTCTGAGTGTCCTGGACTTGCATGTCTAGTTCCTTTGTCAGATTGAGAAAGTTCTTCATTATTTGTTCAAATAAGTTTTCAATTTCTTTCTTTTCCTCTTCTGCTTCTGGCACCAGTATGATTCAGATGTTGGAACATTTAAAGTTTTCCTGGAGGTTTCTGATCCTCATTTTTTTTTTTAATTCTTCTTTCTTGATTCTGTTTCAGTTGGATGTTTATTTCTTCCTTTTGTTCCAAATCATTGATTTGAGTTCTGGTTTCCTTTCCTTCACTGTTGGTTCCCTGTATATTTTCCTTTATTTCACCTTGCATAACCTTCACATCTTCCTCTATTTTGTGACCATACTCAACCATTTCTGTGAGCATTCTTATTACGAGTGTTTTGAACTCTGCATCTGATAGGTTGCCTTTCTGTTTAACACTTAGTTCTATTTTTGGAGCTTTGATCCGTTTTTTCTTTTGGGCCATATTTCTTTGTCTCAGTGCACCTGTTATGTTGTAAGAGGTGGAGCCCTAGGTTTTTACCAGGGTGGGGCAACTACTTTGCTGTGTTGCTGTGCTATAATTGGGAGAGTGGCCTGAGAGGGAACAATGCTGCTTGCTCAGCTCTAGGCCAGCTTTAAGTAACTCCCCTTGCTACCAACAAGCAAATTAGGCTCTTCTGGTGCTGATTCCTGGGTGGATGGGTTTGTGTACATTCTAGGATGCTGTGGGTCTCTCCAATGAACTCTCCTGTGAGGCTAGGACTTTCTCTCACTGCAGCAACACCCACTGGTTTTTACAGCCAGATGTTTTGAGGCTTTATTTCCCCACACTGGATGGAACCCTGTGTTGTGAGGTATGTCTAACTCTGCAGTTGTTCCCTTGGTTTATCTGAATGTAAATGTGGGATGGCCTGGTCCTCCAGCTGCCAGTTTGTCACATGTCCTTCTGACCCTGCTGCCCATCTCTGTCCCTCCTACCAGTCTAGATGAGTGTTTCTTCTTTAACTCCTTGGTTGTCAGACTTCCATATAATTTGATTTTCTGGCAGTAATGGTTATTATTTTTTAAATTTGCTGTTGTCCTTTTGGTTGTGTCAGGAGGCAAAGTGTTTCTACCTATGCCTCTATATTGACCAGAAATCTCATTTCTGCAGTTTTAATTAACCTTGGGCAACCATGGTCCAAAAAATTAAATGGAAAATCCCAGAAATAAATAATTCATATGTTTTAAATTATACATAGATGTAATGAAATTTTGAGCCATCCTGCTCCAATTGCTCAGAACATGAATCATCCCATTATCTGGTGTTTTCACCCTGTATATACTACCTGCCTGTTAATCACATAGTAGCCATCTCAGTTATCAAATCGAGTGTCATGGTATCTCAGTGTTTGTTCAAGTAAACCTTATTTTACTAAACAATGGCCAAAGCACAAGAGTTGAGATGCTGACAATTCAAATATGCTAAAGAGAGCTTTAAAGTGCTTCCTTTAAGTGAAAAGATACACATGTATAGAAAAAAAAAAAACAGTATAAATATGGCTCGGTACAATCCAAGATCCAAGTTTCAGGCATTCATTAGGGGTCTTGGAATATAGCTACTGAGGATAAGGGAAGATACTGTATTATATGTCAGCAATAAAAATAGCAAAGTCTCAAACACATTCCTAACACATTCCTAAAAATGTGTTATCCAAATCAGTAAAAATGATAAAACAAAATAGATGAAGAAAGGGCATGAGTGAATTAAGAACTTACCTAAGATGACAACTGAAAAAATGTTCCTCACCAGAATTTGAATATGTGAAATAAAATATTTTAGTACATTATAGTTAAAATGAATTGAATAAATAATATTTTGAAGATTACAAAATTGAGAACAAATGATAAAATGAAAATAATATATTTTAAATATTAAATTATTAAGGGCAAATTTTAAAAATTACAAATACTTGGGTAAAATTTGAAAGCATCTTTATTAAATTTATAACAATTGTTGATCTTAATCCAATATTTTATTAAGCTGTACAATTATGAATTCTAATCCAATTCTTCTGTTTCCTATACATTCAAACACAATGTTTTATTCTCATGTTTTGGAAGTCCAGAGTTTCTCAATTCTTGGAGTTAAAATTTTACTGTTCTATTTCTCATTGTAATAGATCTTAGCTTACCTTTGACTTAGCTAGTGAAATAATTTCTTAGAGATTTAAATCCCTTTGCTTCAGAGTTTTAACTTTTCCTTCCTTATGTTAGCATAGGTAACTGGATATTAATAAATGAAGGAAGGAAAGGAAATCAGACATCCTTAAGCATAATAAACCAGGGAGTTGAACTGGACAATGAGCCAACTTGTTTCACTAGAAAGTTACAGCTTCACACACTCTCCCAGGGTATTCTCCACACTCAGGACTTAATTACCTGAAGTGGACAGGAAAGGACATTATTGGGGGAGGAATAAAAGCAGCAGGAGAAATTCCTCTGCTGGGCACATGCCCAGTAGAAGCAAAGATGGTCAAAGTAGACCATCTACTAGATGTTTCTACTTTGAGGCATGCACAGTAGAAGCCAAGATGGCAACCATATAGGCTTACCAGTCTAGTCTTGGAAGAAGATCAGATACGATAAGCAACAAAGAACCCAAGAAGATCTAGGAAATGGATTGGTTAGGGTGTAGATCCAGCATCAGCCCACAAAAGATTGGAAAATTGATTGGCTAGTTTGAAAGGGTGTCTCGTCCTTCCCAAGGCAGAGACTATTTAACTCAGGCTTAACAAAGACTCTCTCTCTCTCTTTCCCTCTCTCAGTGACACACACTTGCTCCCGGGTTTGTTCATGCTTTCTCTCTATATAGCAACCCTAATACCTTTGACAGCAGCCTGTGGCCCTGCTCATGTGGACTCCAAGCGACCCTGGTCACAACGCCTTATAGAGTGCAGCTGGGAAAACAAATTAAACTAGCAGATCAGGACAGAGACATGAACTGAATAAATGGCACAAAATGTCTGGAAAGTGGACCTATATCTGGGCCTGACGAAGCCAATGCTCAACTCTTTCACAGCAGGACAGACAGAGATGAGACACTGGGAACCCAGGGGCAGTCCTTTGATTTTGCTTCTACAAAAAAACCTTATCATGTCCCAACCTCCCATATGTGGATCCCTGAAATGCTCTCCTTATGATTCTATGAAAGGGCCTCATTTTCACCAGCAACACTTACAGGATTTTGACAGAAAGAGACAAAAGTTGAATATGCCCTATATTTCCCAGTATAATTTCAAATCAGCAGCAAAATTTCCCTTTCTGACCATGTTTCTTTTTATGCCCATTCTTCTCCCTTTTTGCAGCCAGGGCTTATCTAAATCCAAATTTGCACTGTATACTTTGGTTCATATTGCTTTTTCCCTTGCTAATGTGCATAGCAAGCTTTGGCTTACCTATAAATCTACTTGTTTTGTTTTTGTTGTTATTTAAGATGATATATATTAATACGTTTGATTTCAAAACAGACTATAACATACATTTGAACAAATGTAAAAATGTGTTTCCTTCTATATACCAACTAAACAGTCCTCACAGTTGCTAAAAAATGCAGATATAATCTACTTTGATGTTTTTCTCTTTTTGTTTGCTTAAAACAAAAAGTTTATTTGCTCAATGCACCAAAGGGATGCAAGCACTGTCATGACAAATATACAGAAATATGCAGATCAACATAAAACAGTAATTTAGGAGGAAGGGAAATCTCTTTAACTGTTATGACAACATACTTCCAAGAAGAATCTTTTCTTCAGTTAAGTTAATTATACATTTTAATTAAAAAAAAGGATAATGGATTAAGTGAAAGTTAGCTTGTGAATATTTCTTAAAGATAAAATTCCAACTCTATTAATGCATACCATTAAATGCCATAACTAAATTTCCAAATAAATGCAAAAGGAGTGAAGGGTTTTTGTTTGTTTGGTTGGGGTGTTTGTTTGTTTGTTTGTTTTTGCTTCAACAGTCCAGAGGAAAATGGTTACTACAAATACAGCAGGCAAACTGTTAAGACTGACTCATGTAGAACTGTACTAAATTTCAGTCTCAGCGCTCATCATTGCATTAAATGCTCATCACTAGTATGGTACATGTTGGTCCATGAGATAGTATAATGCTAAGACAGAGTCCAATTCCCAATTTGTTACAGATACACATAGATTATTGTTACTTCATGTGTGTGTGTGTGTGTATTTTTAAAGCCAGTATACTTCCACATACAAAGACAGGTTTTCTCCCAGGAGGAATTTATAGGAAATTGTCTGGGGTGCCCAGGGTAACATGAGGTTCTCCCCAACAAGGTGCTGGGTCAAACTGAAGGAAGGAATATTTTAAAGTGTCATCTAATTCCATGATAGCAGCCTGGTTCTCACAACGATAACAGTAACTGGGCGCACTGAAAATGGTAACCACATTCCTATCGTGACTCTAATTATATACCCCTCAATTACAAGCTGCTGAGCACAAGAAACCAGTGTGAAACCACTGGCATGATTAAATGTTTCAGAAATGTTTTGTCCAAATATGTAGCAGCACCCTGTGGTGAAATACCCCATCCATCACGATCTTCTGTATCTGACCATACCAAATCACACACTGGGCCCTCACGCGGAACTTCTTATAAACAATCGAGGGCTCTTATATGATCCAGTGTATCTATGGATGGAGAGAGGCCACCACGGAGACAGACTATCTGTCCATCTACAAGCTGTAAGTGGAAGATAATCAAATAGATCTGTAAAATATTTCCAGATATTGGCATTTCCGTACTTTCATAGGCATTCATCATAAAAGCCATATACTTGGAAAATTATCGGTTTTCGTGGTTTCCTCTCAATATTGAAATGAGTTTTGGATAACGCACCTTTAATGCTACAAGAAGAGTCACAGTCTCCACTGAATAATAACCTCTGTCTACATAGTCGCCCATGAACAGATAGTTTGTAGCTGGTGATTCTCCTCCAATTCTAAAGAGTTCCATAAGATCATGGAATTCACCATGAACAACTCCACAGACGGTAACAGGACAACAGACCTCTTGCACATTTCATTCTTCTGTACAGCGTCCACACTTCATTCTCACTTAACTGTTTATACTCATTCAGCTGTTCGACCCACTGGTCCAGCTCCTTAGTGAATGCCTTGTCCATTGCGGCCCAATCCCGCTCTTCCCTCCCCGCGCCCATCTACCCTCCGCTCCTGCGCTGCTCCCCTCTCCCCACCACCCCACTCCTAGCACAGAAGCAGCAGCTGGGGAGCTCATTCGCGGGCCCCACGCCCACCCGAGCCCAGCAGACTGTGCTAAACATGCGGCCTCCAGAAAACCCTGAGCCGTCCTTACCCGCCGGGTCACGCTCCGTGGGAGTGAAGAGGTGGGGTGAGTGCGGCGCCCGGACTCAGTGCACTTCCCACTGGACGAGGACCACCCGCCTCCACCTTCTCCCACCCGCCCCCAGGACTCTCCTAATGTTTTTCTGATTCAGTGCCCCTAGAAAACAAATTTTAATTAGAATTTCATATTATTATTTAATTATATAATTACATTAAGGTTTTAATAAAATAGTGCTCCTTATTTAGAAACATAAACTATTTGTTACCCCACAGGAACTTACAGATAATTTCAGTGGTTAAAAATAAACTGTATTTTCAGTAACTAAATTATTTTTTAAATTCCTATTTAGACAGTATCTAATTGTAAAATTAAAGATTATAAAAATAGTAAGTAAACTTGCTATATTCTGCATTTTTGTTAAAACATTTTTTTATTTTGATGTTTTCCTTTATTCATCAGGGGAAAAAATCTAATTTTTTACAATAGGGAAAATATTACTTCTCTAACTTCATTTACTGCTAACCCTTCCCTGACCACTGCCTGAAATACTCTTTGTATTTTTTTATCCATCTACCTGAGATACTATTTTTTTCATATTTTTCAACTTGATAATCTGTTTTTCAAGACCAACTCAAAGGTCCTGTATGATCCCCCCAGGCTTTCCTCAACATTTCTTTCTAAACACTTTGACTCTTTTATAGTAGGTTATCTCAAATATATCCATATCTCCTTCTATACTGTGAGATCTTTAAGGGCAAGTATTATATTTTGTTTATCTTTATGTTTTCAGGATCTGAAAAAGTAACTGAAACAAAATAAATGTCTTTAAACATTTAATGAAAAGATAAACTGATATTGAGATTAAGACCATAGGAAAAAAGGTAAGACCTAGAAGGCAAACAAAATAGTTTTTCCTCTGAAACGGAAGAAAAGGAAATGATAAATATGTGGTATGTATTTTTCCTTCATGAAAAAGCTTTCTCCATTTCAAAGGTGGGGTTTTAAAAAAATGTTGGGAAGAAAACTGGTTCAAATAATTATGAATTTGTGTCCAAGGCATTCATATATTTAATTCGGCCAAAGTACAAATGTGAATAATTTAACAAGATATTCTCCAATGAACCAGGAACATACCCAAAGGAATATGATTCAGAAATGTAGAGAATTGCTTAATGGGGTGATTAACATTAGAGCAGGCTGTTCTGAGAAAGAATACATTCAGATTAATCCCATTTTAGGACCGTGATTGAGCAACAAGCATGTAAAGTCTTAAACGCTTGCAATATTCAAATATACAGGTGTTTTTTCCTTCAAACGTACTGAGTAGAGTTTTCACTTTGGTTGAAATGTGGGTAGGCCAGAAAGATTTTAGAAAAACTAGTTCTTATTCCTCAAGCTAATCAGAAGCCACTTTCCAACACCAGCAATTGTAAAGCTGTGAACATGCTCTAATCAAATGAAGCAGAGTGTGAGAGTGAACACATACAGAATCTTATATATATATTCATTTCTCCAGATCCTTCAGAATTTTCTCTCTTCTGTAAACCAGTCTGTCTTCAAGTGTATTATTAGGCTTTAGGGTTTTTTTTACACCTAATCAAATTTTAAAATTTCTAGGTCCAATTCTTCCAACATAGACAAATAAAATGATCATAGATTTGTTAATGTAATTAACCATTGACAGTTTTAGTGATTTAGGTCTTAGAATTTCACCTTGTTTTTCCTAGGGCTGAGATCATCTCATTCTACCTTCAGTTAGTACACTGCTTCTAATTCTGAGTGAATTACATTAATTGTATCTGTACAAGCTTAATGTTATAAGCCGTTGTGAACTCTACCATTAGACAATAATAAAGCTATTAGACATCTCTTATAACCATTAATGACAATCAGTAAACTCCATTCTTGCAGAATGGGCAGATTTTTGAAAAATTTGACATTGCCCAAGTTAGGTAGCTTGTTTAGCAAGTGGAAACATCCAGTCAAAATTAATTGAAGTCATCAATTCCAAAATTTGTTTGTTTAGCACGAATTTTGTAACTGTTGGAATTTTCTGTTGTATTCTGGAGACAGTTCTTTCTGATGCTACAGATAAGGTAACAGGCTTTTATGATATATTAGCTGTAAGAGCTACAGAAGAGAAGTTCTTTGAAAGAGCCATACGTTATTTCATCTGGAGTTATGCCTGATCCTCTCCTTTTTACACAAGCCCAAGACAATCTTTGAGCAAACTTAATGGCCCTGACTTCAAAACACGGGGCTTGGTAAAAGTAGGTTTGCAATTATGAGTAAGTAAAACAGAGTTTATTCTTGCATTACTTATTTACTTATTTAAAATTTATTTAATATTTTTTAGAAAAAAGGGGAGGGAGGGAGAAAGGGAGAGAAACATCAATGTGCAAGAGAAACATTGACAGGTTGCTTCTCACATGCCCCCAGCCAGGGAACAGGCCTGCAACCCAGGCATATGCCCCAACCAAGAATTCAACTGGCGACCTTTCACTTTGTAGTATGACACCCAACCAAATGAGCCACACTGGTCAGGTCTCTTGTTTTTATCAGTTAAATATTGTATTATTTATTTGTATTATTTCCACACAAAAATCTGTTAACCTCCTTTTGCCCACTGCTGTATATTCAGAACCCGACCATCTCTTATGCCCCGCAAACCAACTCCACCACAGTGCTCGGATTGTTCCAGGCCACTATGTATTATTATATTTTGAATTATTACAATTGTCTTCAGACTGTTTTGTTTATGTCCCTTCTTCCCTGTAATCTATCCTTAATACAGAAGCCACAGAAGTTATTTAAAAACATTAAATGGTGTTGGGAGATAATGAACAACTACATACAAAAAAATGAAACTAGACCACTAACTTATATCATATACCAAAATAAACTCAAGATGGATGAAAGACTTAAATATAAGTTGTGACACCATAAAAGTCCTAGAGAAAAACATAGGCAAGAAAATTTCAGATACCCCACACCGCAATATTTTCACTGATACATCCTCTATGGCAAGGGATATAAAGGAAAGAAGAAACAAATGGGACTACATCAAACTAAAAAGCTTCTGCGCAGCTAAAGAACATTAATAAAATGGAAAAGGAACCAATCATATGGGAAAACATTTGTCAAAGATACCTCAGACACAGGTTTGATCTCTCAGATATGTAAAGAACTCACAAAACTCCACACTGGGAAGACAATTCAATTAAAAAATGGATAAAGGACCTAAAGAAACATTTCTCCAAGGAGGACATACAAAGGGCCCAGAGACACATAAAAAAATGCTCAACATCACTAGTTATTAGATGCAAATTAAAAGCACTATGAGATTCCACTTCACACCTGTCAGAATGGCCAATAAATAAAAAAACAACAAGTGCTGGTGAGTTTGTGAATAAAATGGAATCCTAGTGCACTGTTGGTGGGAACACAGACTGGTGTGGCCACTGTGGAAAGCAGTATGGAATTTCCTCAAAAAACTGAAGATGGAACTGCCTTTTGATCCAGCAATCCCACTTCTGGGACTATACCCTAAGAATCCTGAATCATCAATTCAAAAGAACCTGTGGAGCCCAATGTTCATAGCAGCATTATTTACAATAGCCATGTGCTGGAAACAGCCTAAGTGCCCATCATTAAATGAGTGGATCAAAATATCGTGGTACATTTACACAATAGACTACTAGCCAGCAGAGAGAAGGGCCTCCTAGCCTTCGCCACAACATGGATGGAACTGGAGAGTATTATGCTAAGTGAAATAAGCCAGGTGGTGAAAGACAAATACTATATGATTTCACCGTTAACAGGAACCTAAACAACAAAACAAACAAATGAGCAAAATAGAACCAGAGACTTGGAAATACAGAACAAACTGACAGTGACCAGAGGGTAGAGGAGTTCAGGATAAATGGGGAAAGAAGAGAAAGGGGAAAGCAAAAGAAAGCAAATACAAGACTCATGGGAACGGACAATGGTGGGGATTGAATGTGGGAGTGGGGAAAATGGGGTAGGGTTGAGCAGTGAGGAAAAAGGTGGCAAAATTGTAACCGAACAACAATAAAAAAATACATTTGTCTGCTCTTCTTTGCTCAAATCATCTCTTCAGTGAGGCTATAGGACCACCCTATTTTAAGTGAAAACTTTACTGTCTTCCTGGCACTATTGATATTATTTATTTTGCTCTACCTTCTTTTTCTCCTAGTGCCTATTATCCTGTAGTAAACTAAATAACTAGCTTCTTTGTTATGCTTATTATTTATTGCTTGCCCACCATCTCTAAAACATAAGCTCTTTAAAAGCATATATCTTTGTCTGTTTTGTGCAGTGATATATCCCAATCACCTAGAACACTCTCTGGAACAAAGTAAGTATGTAACAAATATTTGTGAACGAAAAGATGAATTAATTTCTAATAAAATATTCCTGTTATCAGATGATCAGTTAAGGATTTACAGTTCAGATGCACATAATAGAAACATGACCATTATGACTTATATAGGAGTCAATTTTCTTGGTGTAAAGTAGGCAGTCCTAACTAGTACCGTATTGCACTTACCTTTCCAACCAATGACCCTTAGCAGGGTGTTTCTTCCCCATGTCCTCAATAAAGCTGCTTCACTTTCAGGTACTGTCTGCTGGTCTGTACCTTTCCTGGATTTTCTGTCTAATGATTTTTTATTGCATCTTATTGGCCAAAACTAAAATACATGATAATTATGTTGCAAAGAAAATTGTGAAGTGTCCATTTCTTAAATTTTTTCCTTTTTATTGAATTCATTGGGGTGACACTGGTTAACAAATTATACAAGTTTCAGGTGCACAATTCTACAACACATCATCTGTACACTGTATTTTGTGTTCACCACCGCAAGTCAAGTCTTATTCCATCACCACCTATCTCCTGTACACCCCCCTCTACCACCTCCACCTTTCTCCCCTGGGCAATCACCACACTGTTTTCCGTGTCCATGAATGTTTATCATTTATTTCTTTTTAGATCAATCTCTCCACTTTCCCCCTATCCAGACACCCACTCAGACAGCTGTCAGTCTTCTTTTTGTTTATGAGTCTGTCATTATTTCACCTAGTAGTTTAGTTTGTTCATTACATTCCACATATGAATGAAATCATATGGTACTTGTCTTTTTTTCACTGGCTTATTTCACTCAGTGTAATTCTCTCCAGGTCCATTCATGCTGTATCAAAACTTAAGATTTTCTTCTTTTTTATGGCTGAGTAGTATTTCATGATGTAAATGTACCACAGATTTTTTATCTACTCATCTACTGATGGACAGCTGGACTGCTTCCAAATCTCAGCTACTGTAAATAATGCTGCAATGACCATAGGGATGCTGAGCCATAAGGCAGTTACATTTTTAATTTTGTGAGATTACTCCATACTACTTTCTACAGTGGCTGCACCAATCTGAATTCCCACCAGTAGTGCACAAGGGCTCCCTTTTCTCCAAATCCTTGCCAACCCTTGTTTGTTAATTTATTAATAATAGCCATTCTAACAGGTGTGAGGTAATACCTCATAGTGTTTTTAAAGAAATATTTATTTTATTGTTGTTCAATTACAGTTGTCTCCATTTTTACCCCACCACACCTCCACCCCACCACACCTCCACCCCACCTATCCCTGCCTCCCACCCTCAAACCTACCCACTTTTGGCTTTGTCCATATGTCCTTTATACATGTTCCTTGATAGCCCTTCCCCTATTATTCCTCTCCCTCTTCCTCTCTGGTTACTGCCAGTTTGTTCTTTATCTCAGTGGCTCTGGGTGTATTTTGCTTGTTTGTTTTTTTATTAGGTTCCACTTTGCCTTTCACTGCCTGGCTTATTTCATTTAGCACAATGGTCTCCAGTTCCATCCATGATGTTGCAAAGAGTAGGATTTCCTTCTTTCTTTTTGCTGTGTAGTATTCCACTGGGTAAATGTACCATAGTTTCTTGATCCACTCATTTAATGATATGGGCACTTAGGTTGCTTCCAGCACTTTGGCTATTGTAAGTTGTTCATAGCAATGAACATTGGACTACATAGGTTCTTTTGAATTGGTGTTTGAGGATCCTTAGGCTTTAATTTGCATTTCCCCAATGATTAGTGACAGTGAACATCTTTTCATACACTTGCTAGCCATCTACATATCCTTTTTGTAGAACTGTCTATTCAGGTCCTTTGTTCATTCATAATTGGATTTTTTTGGTATAGTTTCTTTATAGATTTTGGATATTAACACCTTATCAGATGTAATGGCAAACATGTTTTCCCACTGGTTGTCTTCTCACTTTGTTGATGGTTTCCTTTGCTATGCAAACATTTTTTTAGTTTGATGTAGTCCATTTGTTTACTTTTTTCTTTTGTTTTCTTTGTCTGTGGAGATATATCAGAAAAAAATCACTGTAAGAAATGTATGAGATTTTGCTTCTATGTGTTTTCTTCTAGAATTTTTATGGTTTCAGGACTTACATTTAAGTCTTTAATTTATTTTGAGTTTATTCTTGTGTATGGTGTAAGAAGGTGGTCTGGTTTCATATTTTGCAACTATTTGTCTAATATTCCCAATGCAATTTATTGAATAGACTATCTTTACCTTATTGTATGTTTTTGCCTCCTTTGTCAAATATTAATTGACTATAATTTCTGGGCTATTTTTTCCTACTGATCTATACATCTGTTTTAATGTCAGTACCATACTATTTTGATTACTATGGTCTTGTAGTATAGTTTGATATCAGGTACCATGATTCCCCCAATTCCCCAAACTCTGTTCTCTTTTCTCAAGAATGGTGTGGGTATTCAGGGTGTTTTGTGGTTCCACACATATTTTTGGAATATTTCTTCCACTTCTGTGAAATACATTATTGGTATCTTGATGGGAATTATGCTAAATCTATTGATTGCTTTGGGTAGTATGGACATTTTAATGATGTTAATTCTTCATATTCATGAACACAACATACACTTGCACTTATTTCTGTATTTTCAATTTTGTTCAGTACTTTATAATTTTATGAGTACAGTTATAATTTCATGGTACATTTATTACTCTTTTACATCCTTGGTTAAATTTACTCCTAGGTATTTTATTCTTTATAAAGCAATTATGAATGTAAATTTTTTTAGTTTCCACTTCTGATAGTTCAGTATTAGTCTATAACAATGAAACTAATTTCTAGATATTTATTTTGTATCCTTCTACCTTACTAAATTAACTTATCATTTCTAGTAGTTTTTTGGTGGAAGCTTTATGGTTCTTTTTTTATTTATTTATTTTTTAGAAAGGGAAGGGAGGGAGAAAGAGTGAGAAACATCAATGTGCGGTTGCTGGGGGCTGTGGCCTGCAACCCAGGCATGTGCCCTGACTGGGAATCGAACCTGCGATGCTTTGGTTCGCAGCCTGAGCTCAATCCACTGAGATACACCAGCCAGGGCTGGTTCTTTATATATAGTATCATGTCATGTACACTTAATGACAGCTTTACTTCTTTCCAATCTGGATGTCTTTTATTTCTTCTTCCTGTCTCATTGCTCTGGCTAAAACTTCCAATACTGTTTTGAATAACAGTGTTGAAAGTGGACATCTCTGTCTTGTTCCCAGTCTTAAAGGAAGCACTCAGTTTTCCCCTGAGAATCTAAACTATTTCCTTTGTGTGGCTAAAACTGGATAAAAACCACCAATAAACCAGCATTATTGTACACCATATAATGTAATACTGTGTAAGTGAAATATCATACATTGCTATTATAATATTATATAAAATCAATTATAGTGTTGATTCTTATAGGGTTATAGATTCTTGTGATACAATGTTTTTATTAGCAACACTAGCAATATAGTCATAAGATCTAAACTGGAAAAACTACAAATAGCCTCCCTTGTTAAGAGAAACACAGAGTGATAGTGAAATATTCCTTACCCTGTTGGTCTAATGTTTTTATTTTAGTGATTTCTACTTCTGAAGATACTTTTACGTGGCACATCTGATGTTATATGAAATCAAAATATGTTTGATGCTACATTTTGAAATACAATGATTGAGGTAGTCCATTTCACTGTCAGATTTTCCATATCCCTGAAGAGTTTCAGAATGATTCAAGATACCTTAAAAATCAAGTCCTTTTTACTTGTGGATATAAACCATTTCAAAATATAAAGAAAAAGAAGGAGAGTAAGAGAGAGTTTAAGGGAAAATAGTATATAGTCAAAGAGTTCTAAATAGTTATTGGTTATAAACATTAATAATTAATGACATAAGTTTAGGTATAGTCAAGAGGTTTTCAATATTGATATATTAAACTACTCAGGCTTCCATAGCAAAGTACCACATATCCAATGACTTAGTCAAGAGAAATTTATTTTCTCAAAAAAGAAGTCCATGATCAAGGTGCAGGCAAATTTGGTTTCAGGTGAGAACCTTCTTTCTGGCTTGCAGATGACTATGTTCTTTATGTATCTTCATATGGTCTTTTCCATGTGTAAGTATATAAAGGAAGAAAAAGAGAGAGAGCAAGCCCTAGTGTCTCTTTTGCTTCTTATAATTTCACCAGCCTTATTAGAGTTGGGGTCTACCCTTATGACTTCATGTAGCCTTAATTACCTCCATAAAGACTGTATTTCTGTGTACAGTCACATTGGGGGTTAGGGCTTTAGCACAGAATTTGTATAAGAAATTTTATTTTTAATTAGCAGAAACATCTCAGCATTCTCATATTATGATTTTATTCTTTACTCTCAGGAAAAACAGTACAATCTCACTGAAGCATATATTCATTTTCTTATTTCCTATCAACTTGGGTAATTGCTTCCTACACAAAATCTAGTCTCCTATTAACTGGCTTATTACTTTGAGTTAAAAGTTTAGAAACATTTTCAAACTGAAATCACTCAAGTCTCCTGGAAAGAAATTACTTTGAAGATGCTGACACACCTGCAAGCCAAGATATTCTTTGAATCAAGTTCATTGTTTTACTGATCCAACTTATCCCTTGTCAAGTTCCTATTGCACCAGTTTTCTTTCCTTATTGCCATGATACATTTATTACTCTCTGAGTCATAATAGTGGCAAACATATAGAGCATTAAAAGACAAATTTGGTTAATGTGTTCATTACAGCTCTATCTGTATTGATAAAGCTAAAGTGGTTCAGAAAAGGAATACTAATAAAGGTGCTCTAGTTCTCTTCCTACTTGAAGACAACTTGGTTGATAAGCCTTTCTACTCATTATTTCCATGCTAACTACTTTCACATTTGCATTTTCTAGGTATATCACACTGATGTTCAACATCCTAAAAAACTTTGCGTCTTTGAATCAGTGAGAAAGGCCAAGAGGTGTGAACTAGAAAACAATTAAAAAGTAATAAAATGAATGAACTGAACTCATTAGTTTCATCGTAATTTAAATTCTTCTTTGGGAGTACAGGTAGTCATCTTAAATAGAATCTTTAAAGTATCTATATAAGTTCAAGACATACATCTCTTCAAGTGTAATGATAGCTCCTAAAAAAACTAAAATGCCTTATTATACAACCACCCTATCTATCAAACACTTATTTAGCACATATTACATGTGACACAGAGATGTGGGCCTTGACTTGTGTCCTTAATGGCCATATTGTGGGTTGAAGAGACAGGATGTGCTATCCACTGAAAAGTAAATAATACTATAAAATAGCATATTTTTTATAAGAAAGTGAGCAGTACAGATAATAAGAACTATCAAATTTCAGTTTGAAATACCAAACTAAAATAAAATAATTAGAAAAATTTCATGAAGGCAGTGCTCCTTGTGCTAGACATGGGTTAGCAAAACATCATGGGGAAGGCATTATAGTTAACTAATTTAAACCATGATTCAGAGGAGACTTTGACTTGCTCAAGGTACCTTAGACCAATTTGGTCTAAAAAAGGCCTGGAAGTATCTTGTGTATTCTGAGGGAGTTTAGCCATCATGCAACATGTTTTACTACTTTAAGACAGCAAAGCTGTGAGAGGTTATATATAGAACTGAGGCCCTGAGATTCCAGCTGAAACTCACAGCAACAACATGCCAAAAGTGTGAGTGAGATGATCTTTCAAACGGGTCACCTAGAACTGCTTGAGCAATTCTCCTGATGCCATGGCAGAGCACTTTGTATATCTCAGAATTTTAAGCAGATTTTTTATACTATTGTTTATTTTTCAGTTAGAGTTGACATTCAATATTTTATTAGTTTTAGATGTTCATTATAGGTATTAGACATTTATATAACTTACAAAATAATTACCCCAATAAGTCTTGTACCCTACCAGCACCATTACATAGTTACTACAGTATTATTGACTGTATTCCTTATGCTGTGCAGTATATCCCCATGGCCATATTGTAACTGCCAGTTTGTACTTCATAATCCCTTTACCTTTTCCACCCAGCCTCTCCCCTCACTCTCCCTCCTATCTGGCAACCATAAGTTTGTTCTCAGTATCTTATGAGTTTATTTATATTTTTTGTTTGTTTATTTTATTTTTTAAGTTCCACATGTAAGTGCAATTGTATGGTAATTGCCTTTGTCTGGCTTATTTCACTTAGCATAATGCCCTCTAGGCCCATCCATGCTCTTTCAAACAGTAAGATTTCATTTTTTATGGCCAAGTAGTATTCCATTATACATATATAGCATACCTCTTTTTTTTTAATTGTTGTTCAACCTCTTTCATCCAATCATTTATTGATGAGCACTAAGGATGCTTACATATACTGGCTAATTTGAATAATGTTGCAATGAACATAGGAAAGCACATATATTTTCAAATTAGTGTTTTCATTTCTTCAGCTAAAGACCCACAAGTGGGATTATTGACCGATCTGGAAGTCCTATTTTTAATTTGTTGAGGAACCTCCATATTGTTTTTCTAAGTGGCTTCACCAATTTGTAATCACACCAAAAGTATGCAATACTTCCCTTTATCTCACATCCTGCCCAACACTTGTTTTTAGATTTACTGATGACAATCATTCTGACAGGTGTGACTTGATATCTCATTATGGTTTTAATTTGCATTTCTCTGTAATTAGTAATGTTGACTCTCTTTTTATATGTCAGTTGGGCACCTATATGTCCCCTGTGAAAAAGTGTCTATTCAGGTCTTCAAGCTCATTTTTTAATCAGATTTTTTTGGTGATATGTTGGATGAGTTCCTTACATGTTTTGGATATTAACACCTTAGTGAATGTATCATTCAGTAGATTCTCTTTTTGCTTTGTTGAAGGTTTGCTTTGCTGTGCTAAAACTTTTTAAATTGATGTAGCTTCACTTTTTTTGTTTCCCTTGCCTGAGGAATTATATAAAAAATATTGCTAAGAGAAATGTCAGAGATTTTTACTGCTTATGTTTTATACTATGAGGTTTTTTTTGTTTTGAGTTTCACATTTAAGTCTGTAATTCTTTTTGATTTTATGCAGGAATATGGTATGAATATGGTCTAGTTTCAATTTTTGCACACATCTGTCCAGTTTTCTCAAAATCATTTATTAAATAGACTGTCGTTCGGAGGATCTAAGATGGTGGTGGAGTAGGTAGAAGTTGCACTGTCCTCCTGCTGGGACCAAATTGTAATAACAACAATATTATAGAAAAATCATCCTAATAACCAACTGAATATTAGCTGGAGAGAAGACATATAACCAAGGACTTACAGAAGAAACTACACCACTGTATCAATACTTGTAGAAAGTGTGGATGCATGAGAGGGCTCACTGGGCTCCCACAGGTGACCACTGACGTTCCAGATGGATATTTCAGCACCTGGGGGTATTCCTCAAGAGCAGCGTGGAGTTACCCTGGCTGGTGTAGCTCAGTGGATTGAGCACGGGCTGCAAACCAGGCATCGCAGGTTCAATTCCCAGTCAGGGCACATGCCTAGGTTGCAGGCCATGTCTCCCAGCAACTGCACATTGATGTTTCTCTCTCTCTCTCTCTCTCCCTCCCTTCCCTCTCTAAAAATAAATAAATAAAATCTTTTAAAAAAAGGAGTAGTGTGGAGTCTAAACCCTAAACCAGGTTACCCTGTCTAGAGCACCAGAACCAGGAAAGGTGCCCACATAGCATCCAGCTTTGAAAAGCAGTGGATTTTCTGTCTACCAGGGAAAGATAGTTTGAGATGCAGATACCCTCTTAAATGGCCAATGCACACAATTTCATTTGCAGCCACCTACCCTTGGCTCAAAGAGAAGGCAGAGTGGACCAGAGCTGTGTGAGGAGAGTCTGGGGTTGGTGGCTCTGGGGAGTGAGATGAAGGGTCATATGCCAAGATCCCTGTGCTCAGTCATTCCCCATGCTGAAGAAGCAATCTTTCTTGGGCAGAGCACTCCCCTCTATGTGGCATCAGCTTGGGAGGAAGCCACAGACTCACTTATAGGAATACCTCTCGCCCTACCCTGTAGAGCAGTATACCCTGTAGAGCCCTGCTGAGCAGTATAGCCAGAGGATCTTTCAGTGATTAAGAATAACAGACATCCTGTAAGTGGAGGCAGATCTTAGGGAGCTTTGATATTTATACTGACCTTTCTCATAGCCTGGTACTTGTAAAAAGCCAGCCTTGGTGTGCAGCTTTGTCCTGAGTCAAACACCCAAGCCAAGCAGTGGGAGTCACAGTGGTGGATTGCTGAATCATCCAAAAAGGTGGTTCACGGCCAAAGGCATCATCAGACATGGACCTTCACAAGTATCTTTGCAGATTCACCTAATACATACAAACAGACATAAAAAGGCAGTCAAAATGGGAAGAAAAAGAGAAAGGTCACAAATAAAAGAACAAGGGAATTCACCAGAAGAAGAGCTAAACAAAATGGAGACAAGCAATTTACCAGATATAGAGTAGGAAGTAATGATTACAAGGATTCTCAACAGCATGAAAAAACACATAGAAAGCATAAAAGGACAGTCAGAAGTAAATAATTCAATATTTGAAATAAATAATACATTGAATGGAATGAATGGTAGATTAGATAAAGCAGATGATTAAATCAGCAATTTGGTAGACAAAGTAGGAAAAAAACACTCATAACAGAGTAGAAAAAAAATATAAAAATGAAGATAGTTAAAGGGACCTTGGGAAAATATGAAACATAATAAAATATGCATCATAGGGATACCACAATGAAGAGAGAGAGAGCAAGGGATTGAGAACCAATTTGAGAAATAATAACAAAATACTTCTTTAACCTGATGAAGGAAAAAAACACAAACAAGTCCAGGAAGCACAGAGAGTCCTAAACAAGATGGACCCAAAGAGGTCTATGTAAAGACACATTAAAATGGCAAAGCTTAAAGCAAGTAGACAATTTCAAAAGTTGCAAGAAAAAAGCAGTTAGTTACCTACTAGGGAGATACCATAAGACTCTCACCTGATTTCTTAACAGATACATTTCTGTCCAGAAAAGAATGGCATGAAATATTTAAAGTGATGAAAAGCAAGGACCTACAATGAAGGCTATTTTGCCAGCAAGGTTGTCATTTAAAATTAACATAGAAATACCCCTGGCTGGTGTGGCTTAGTGGATTGAGTTCTGGCCTGCGAACGAAAGGGCACATCCCTGGATTGTGGGCCAAGTCCCCAGTAGGGGGCACTCAAGAAGCAATCACACATTGATGTTTCTCTCCTTCTCTTTTTCCTTCCCTTACCCTCTCTAAAAACAAATAAATAAAATCTTTAAAAAATGTAAAAAAAAACCCTAAAATGGGGGCTCTTTATTAAAGAGCTTCTTAGTCAAGAAAAATCTAAAGGAGTTTCTTACCACCAAACCTTTATTCCAACAAATGCTAAAGAAGTAAAAGGAAGGAGGAAGAGAGGGAGAAGGGGAAGAAAGGAGAAGAAGAAAGAGGACAAGAAAAAGAAGAAAACAGAAATATGGTTAAAAAATAAAATGGTGAAAAATTTCCATTACTTCTAGCAAAGATGGAGGTATAGGTAGATACACTTCACCTCCCTGCACAGCCAAAAGGATAACAACCAATTTAAAAACAAAATACAACCAGAACTACCAGAAATTCAAACTGTAGGCAAGCCCAACAACCAAGTAGTTAAAGAAGAAATATTATTTCCGATTGGTAGGAAGGGCAAAGATGGATAGGCAGGGTAAAGAGGACACATGGCAAGGATATGCAGCAAGGTGGCAGTTGGTGGACCAGGCAGCACAAAACTTGTATGAGGATAAAAACCAGGAGAAACAACTGGGAAGTGTGCAAAGCTAACCCAGGATAGACTGCTCAACCCAGGCTTCCAACACTGGGGAAAACAAAGCCTCATAAACCCTGCATGTAAAAACCTGTGGGGGTTTCGGCAGTAGAAGAATTTGCCACTCTCTCAGGAGGGTCCATTTGAGGGACCCATGGGGTCCTAGAACATTCACAAGCCCACATACCCAAGAATCAGCACCAGTGCAGCATCAGGAAGGGTGCTATTTGCTTGTGGTATGCAAGGGGAAGCGACTCAAAGTGGGTCAAGAGCTGAGCAAGTGGCATTGTTTCCTTTCTGACCCCTCCTCATGACCTCTGGCTGTAAAAACCTGTGGTGGTTGGGGTAGAAGAAACTGCCGCTGTCTCACAAGAGTCCATTTGAGAGGCCCACAGTGTCCTAGAATGTACACAAGCTCATCCACTTGGGAATCAACAGCAGGGCAGCAACTGGGAGGGTGCCAGCCACTTATGGGAAGCAGGGGAATTGACTGAAAGTGGGGAGCCAATCAAGTGGTTTTGTTCCATCTCTGACCTTGCCCCGACATACGGCACCACAAGGTGGAGCCAGCTGCCCTGCCCTGATGAATATTTAAGACTCCATTCCTTACAACTTAACAGGTACTCCAAAACAAAGAAATTTGGCCTTACTGGAAGGACAGATCAAAACTCCAGAAAAAGAACTGAATGATGAGATAGCCAACCTGTTGGATACAGAGTTCAAAACACTGGTAATCAGGATGCTCACAGAAATTACTGAGTTTAGCTGCAAAATAAAAGAGGAAATGAAGGCTATACAAAATGAAATAAAAACATACAGGGAACCAACAGTGAAAGGAAGAAAACCAGGACTCAAATCAGTGATTTGAAACAAAAGAAAGAAAATAAACATTCAACTGGAATAGAATGAAGAAATAAGAATTCAAAAAAAAAAAAGGAGGATAGGCTTAGAAACCTCTGGAACAACTTTAAATGTACCAACATCCAATTCATAGAAATACCAGAAGGAGAAGCAGAAGAGCAAGAAATTGAAAACTTATATAAAAAAATAATGAGAGCAAACATTCCCAATATGGCAAAGGAAATAAACATAAAGTTCAGGAAGATCAGGGAGTCCCAAACAAGATGGATCCAAAGAGGGCCACACCAAGACACATCATAATTAAAATGTGTCAAAGGTTAAAGATAAAGAAAGAACCTTAAAATCAGCAAGAAGAAAAGAGACAGTTATCTATAGAGGAGTTCCCATAAGACTATCAGCTGATTTCTCAAAAGTCTTGTAGGCAAGAAGGAGCTGGCAAGAAGTATTCAAAGTCATGTAGGAAGTCAGGACCTACATCCAAAATTACTCTATCTAGCAAAGCTATCATTGAGAATAGAAGGGCAGATAAATTTCTTCCCAGAGAAGGTCAAGTTAAAGGAGTTCATCATTACCCAGCCCTTATTATACAAAATGTTAAAGGGACTTATCTAAGAAAAAGAAAATGATCAAAATTGTGAACACTAAAATGACAGAAAACTTGTAACTATCAGCAACTCAACCTAAAACAAACAAACAAATTAAGGAAACAACTGGAACATAAACAGAATCATAGAAATGGACATCACATGGAGGGTTATTAGTGGGGATAGGGAAGGGGGAAAATGGGGGAAAAGGTACAGGGAATGAGAAGCATAAATGGTAGATACAAAATAGACAGGGGTAGGTTAAGAATACTATAGGGAGTGGAGAAGACAAAGAACTTATTTGTACAACCCATGGACATGAACTAAGGGTAGGGAATGCTGAAGGGACTGAGGTTACTGGGTGAACGGGGACATAGGAGGAAAAATGAGACAATTGTAATAGCATAATCAATACAATATACTTAAAAAGTAAAATGGCAATAAATATATACCTCTCAGTAACCATTCTAAGTGTAAATGGCTTAAATGTTCTAATCAAAAGACACAGGGTAGCTGAATGGATAAGAAAACAAGACCCATATATGTGTTGTCTTCAGTAGATCCATATCAGATTGAAAGATACACAGACCAAAAGCAAAGGGGTAGAAAAAATATTTCATGCAAATGGAAAGGAAAAAAAGCTGGGGTCAAGTACTTATAACCGATAAATAGATTTTAAAACAAAAGCTATAGTAAGAGACAAAGAAGGACACTATGTGATGATAAAGGGAACAATCCAAAAGATGATATAACCTAGTAAACATTTATGCACCAAATATAGGAGCCACAAAACATGTAAAGGAAATCTTGATGGACATAGGGAAGGATTAACAGAAATACAGTCATAGTAAGGGATTTTAACAACCCTTTGGCATCAATGACTATATCTTCCAGACAAAAAGACCAAGAAAGAGATGACAGCCATAAGTGACAAACTAGACCAAGTGGATTTAAATGATATCTTCAGAGAACTTTACCCCAAAGCAGCAGAATATATTCTTTTCAAGAGCATATGGAACATATTTTAAAATAGATTACATGTTAGGACGCAAAACAAGTCTCAATACATTTAGTAGACTGAAATCATATCAAGCATCATCTCTGGTCATAATGCTATGAAACTAAAAATCACAAAAGAATAGTGAAAAATAAAAAAAGACAAAGACATGGAAGCTAAATAACATGTTATTAAATAGTGAATGGGTTAACAATGAGAACAAGGGAGATATCAAAAGATACTTTGAAACAAAAGAAAATGAGCACACAACAACAGCAAACCTGTGGGACACAGGGAAAACTGTCCTAAAAAAGAAATTTATCGCATTATGGCCTATCTCAAGAAACAAGAAAAAGCTCAAATAAATAATCCAAACTTATACTTAAAGGAAATTGAAAAAGAACACCAAAAAAGCCTAAAGCTTAAAGGAAGTTGAAGAAAGAAAATAATAAAGATCAGAGCTAAAATAACAAAATGGAGTATAAAAACAATACAAAATATTAATGGATCTGAGTTTGTTCTTTGAAAAATAAATGAGGTTGGCAAACCTTTAACAAGACACATCAAAAGAGAGAGAGAGAGAGAGAGAGAGAGAGAGAGAGAGAGAGAGAGATGGAGAGCAAAAGGATCCAAATAAATAAAATCAGAAATAAAAGAGGAAAAGTAACAACTGACACCAAAACTTTACAAAGGATTGTAAGTAAAGAATGTTACTGCAACCCCAAAATAACTGTTTTTGTTTTGTTTTGTTTTGTTTTGTTTTTGTCAAGAACATTTTCTCTACATTGTGTGGTCGTTTGACATAGAGCTTACTATGACACTCCAAATACGAATGATAAGGCTGCAAATGTTAATCAGATGAGACAAAGCATGAGGATAAAAAATTTAGTTATTAGGTGTTTAGTGCAGTCATTAGAAATGCCTCTTTCTCATCAGGCAACCTTAATAAGAAGCAGAGTAGCTGAAAGGTGGAGGTCGACCTCAGGGAGTATCAATCATTTTGCAGAACTGCCCCCAACACTAAGTAGGAAGAAGATGACTCTTACACAGATGGTTTCCTTACACACACACACAGGTCCAGTAGATACAGACACATCAGTTAACTGTGTGGTAGCTACAGACAGGTGGCCCAAGGCCAAGCACACGCAATGTCTGACAGTGATCTGTATATGAACCATTGCAACATGAACACAGAATCAACACAACAGTGGTGGATTTAGAACCATACCAAATTGACTCAACCAGCTGCACAACCAGCATTCAAAGGGGGATTCATGCAAGAATCAGATCTGGCTGAGAAAAAAATGTCACCTTAAGGAGCAGCCCTTGCACAGCATCTCACATACAGTGGACTACGTTTACCCTTACATATTTCAAGCCTGAAAGGTTAACTCTACCCATGAAAGGGCCAACAGCATTCAAGACTCAAACTACAAGAGGAGGTGTACATAACCCACAATAAATACTCCTAGAGCATGGAGAACAGGTAATCTGGAGTATGCACCACTGAGCCCAACAAGACACTGAAAGAAGTTTGGGAAACAGAGTACATCTATTTAACACATAGATCCAAATGGGGAGACAAAGAGAAGTATTCTAAAGAAAATAAAAACAGAAATCCTCAGAAAAAGAATTAAAAGAAATAGATGAAATGGAAGCAACATAAATATTAGGTAGAGTTTAAAAAAAAATGTTTATAAGGGTGCTCAAGGACCTTAGGAAGAAGGGTAGAATGGATGATCTCAGTAAGAACTTAAAGAGATAATAAGCATTAAAAAGAATGTAGAAATCATAAAAAACAATCAGAGACAAAGAATACAATATCTGAAATAAAGAATTCACTAGAAGGAATCAAAAGCAGGTTAGATGCAGAGTATCAAGGCAGCATATTAGAGGACAAGATAACAGTATCCATCCAAAGAGATAATGAAAAAAGAAAAGAGATTTAAGAGAAACAAGGAAAAGCTAAGGGACCTCTGGGACAACATCAAGTGTAAAAATATCTGCATTATATGGGTTCCAGAAGATGAGAGTAAGGGATATGGAAATTGAATGAAGAAATAAGCACAGTAAACTTCCCTAAACTGATGAAGGAAAATGTCACACAAGTTCAGAAACATAGAGTCCCAGTCAAGATGAACTGAAAGAGAAATACACTGAGAAACATCATAATTAAAATGGCAAAAGTTAAAGACAAAGAGAGGAGATTAAAGGCAGCAAGAGAGAGACAGTTAGTTACCTACAAAGGAGTTCACATAAGACTATCAGCTTATTCTCAATAGAAACATTTCAGGCCAGAAAGCATTGGCATGGAGTATTCAAAATGATGAAAATAAGGATATGCAACTAAGACTACTCTACCCAGCAAAGCTATCATTTGAAATTGAAGGGGAAATAAAACCCTTTGCAGGGCTTCATCACCATGAAATCAGCATCGCAAGAAATGTTAAAGGCACTGCATTAAGAAGAAGGAGAAGGAAAAGAAGAAGTAGAAGAAGAAGAGGAAGAGAAAGAAGAAGGAGAAGAAGAGAGAGAAACATAGGTACAAGAAAAATGGCAATACATAAGTACTTATGTATAATAACTTTACATTTAAATGGCTTAAATGCTCTACTCAAAAGACATAGGGTAGCTGAATGGATAAGAAAATGTGACCCTTATATATACTGTCTACAAGAGACACATCTAAGAACAAAATATTTACACAAGATAGAAGTGAAGGGATTGAAAAAAGTTCTATGCAAATGGAGACTAAAAAGCTTGGGTAGCAATACATATATCTGATAAAATAGACTTCAAAGCAAAGGCCATAACAAGGGACAAGAGGGTCACTACATAACACTAAAGGGATCAATCCAGCTAGAGGATATAACCCTTGTAAACATATCTGCACCAATTATAGGTGCACCTAAATATAATATTGGTGGAATATAATATTGGAATAGTTCACTTATCTTATTTTTTAGAGGCACAAAGCCCCTTCATAGCTTTTTCTAATGTAGTTTTTAGAGAGTGGAAATGAGGGAGAAAGTGAGGGAGAGAAACACCAGTGTGTAAAAGAAATATCAATCAGTTGCCTCTCACAAGCTCCCAAATGGGGAGCCTGCCCATAACCCAGGCATCAAACCGGTAGACTTTCAGTTCATGAGATGACGCCCAACACACTCAGCTACACCAGTCAGTGCAATCTTGTGGATTTTACGAAAAAGATTGTTAGCAATAAGGTCATAGTAAGTGATTTCAACCCCTCACTGTTATCAGTGTATAGATCTTATAGACAAAAAATAAATAAATAAACAAGGATACAGTGACCTAAAATGGCACAGTAGATTGAATACATTTAATTGATATTTACGGAACATTTTATCCTAAAGTGGCAGAATACACATTCTTCTCAAGTGCACATAGAACATTCTTAAAGATAGACCACATGTTAGGATACAAAATAAGTCTTAACAAATTCAACAAGACTGAAATCATATCAAGCATTTTCTGGGATCACAATGGCATGAGACTAGAAATCAAGCTCAATATAAGGACTCAAAAGCATTCAAATACATGGAGGCTAAATAGCATGTTATTAAATAATGAATGTGTTATCAATGAAGTCAAGGAAGAAATCATAAAGTACCTGGAAACAAATGAAAATGAACACACAACAAATCAAAATCTATGGGAAATAGCACAAGCAGTCCTGAGAGAGAAGTTCATAGCACTATAGGCCAACCAAAAGGAGCAAGGAAAATCTCAAATAACAAATCTAAACCTACACCTAAAATGACTAGGAAAAAAAAAAACAATTCCAAACAACACTCAGAATAAGTAGAAAGAAGGAAATAATCAAGATCAGAGTGGAAATAAATGACAAGAAACTAAAAAAATAATAATTCAATTGATTAAAAAAACAGGAAGTGGTACTTTGCCAAGAAAAATGGAACTGATTAACCTTTAACCAGACTAATCAAGAAAGAATTGAGACAGCAACCAAATAAAATCAGAAATGAAAGAAGAAAATTGACAACTGATATCACAGAAATACAAGAGATTGTAAGGAAATTCTATGAACAATTGTATGACAACAAATTAGCCAACATGGACAAAATGGGTAAATTTCTAGAAACACACAATCTTCCAAAATGGAATCAGGACATCAGAAAGTCTGAACAGATCATTAACAATTAATAAAATTGGAGCAGTAATTAAAAAAAAAAAGCAAACAGAAGATCTGGATTAGAAGGCTTAACAGAGATATTTTACTAAACATTGAGAAAGAAGTAACACTATCCTTCTCAAATTATTACAAAAAGTTTAAGAGGGATCATCACTCAAGATAATAAAGGCCATATATGAAAACCTACAGCCAATATCATACTCAATAGGAAAAAATGAAAAGCATTTCCATTAAGATCAGGAACAGGAATGTCTGCTTTCATCACTTTTATTCAACAAATTACTTGAAGTCCTTGACAGAGCAATCAGACAAGAAGAAATAGAAAGCACCCAAATTGGAAAGGAGAATGTAAAACTGTCAATATTCACAGACAACATGATATTTATTTTACATAGAAAACCCTAAAAACTCCACCAAAATGCTACTAGACCTAAAAATGAATTTGGCATAGTGGGAGGATACAAAATTAATTATCAGAAAAAGATGGCATTTTTATATACCAATAGTAATCTATCAGAAAAGGAAACTAAGAAATCAATCTCATTTTCTATTGCAACAATGACAACAACAACGAAAAATCATGTACCTGGGAATAAACTTAACCAAGGAGATATAAGACCTGTATTTGAAATATTACATGACCCTAAGACAGAAATTTAGAAAAATACAAATAATTGGAAGCATATACTGTGTTCATTGATTTGAAGAATTAATATTATTAAAATATCCATACTACCCAAAACTATCTATAGATTCACTGCAATTCTATTAAAATACCAATGGCATATTTCACAAATCTAGAACAAATATTTCAAAAATTTATGTGGAACCAAAAAAGACCCTGAATAGACTCAGCAATCTTTAGAAATAGGAACAAAATTGGAAGTATCACAGTACCTGATATCAAACTATATTATAAAACCACTATAATCAAAACAGCTTGGTACCAGCATAAGAACAAGCATGGAACATAACACAGAGCCCAGAAATAAACCCATTCCTTACCAGTCAATTAATATTTGAGAAAGGAAGGAAAAGCATACAATGGAGTAAAAACTGTCTCTTCGATAAATGGACGTGGGAAAACTGGACTGGTCCATCCAAAAAAAATGAAAAGACCACCAACTTATGTCATACTCAAGAATAATCTTAAAATAGATAAAGACTTAAATGTAAGTCTTAGAAGTATAAAAATTCTAGAAGAAAACATAGGTAGTAAAATTACAGATATCTCATTTAACAATATTTATGCTAATATATCTCCTAAGGCAAGGGAAAAAAGGAAAACATTTTTAAAAAGGAGACTACACAAATCAAAAATCTTTTTCACATCTAAAGAAACCATCATCAAATGTAAAGGGAACCCACTGTATGGGAGAACATATTTTCCAATGATACATCTGATAAGGGATTAATGTCCAATATATATAAATACCTTGTACAACTCAACACCAGGAAAATAAATAATCTAATTTTAAAAAGTGAGCAAATGACCTGAATAGACCCTTCTCCAAAAAGGACATACAGATGGCCCATAGACATATGAAAAATGCTCAACATTACCGGCCATCAGAGAGATGCAAATTAAAACCACAGTGAGATACCACTTCACACCTGTCAGAATGGCTACCATCAATAAATCAACAAACAACAATGATGACAAGGTTATGGGAAAAAGGGAACCCTAGAGTACTGTTAGTGGAAAAGCACATTGGTGCATCTACCAAGTATGGAGTTTCATCAAAAAATTAAAAATGGAACTGCCTTTTGACCCAGTCATCCCACTTCTAGGACTATTTTCTAAGAATCCTGAAACACTAATCAGAAAGAATATATGCACCCCTATGTTTATAGCAGCGTTATTTACAATAGCCAAGGTCTGGAAACTGCCCAAGTGCCCACCAGTAGATGAGTGGATAAAGAAAAAGTGGTACATTTATACTTTGGAATTCTATGCAGCAGTTATAAAGAAGGAACTCTTACCTTTTGCAAAAGTATGGATGAACTTGGAGACATATGCTAAGTGAAATAAGCCCGACAATGAAAGACAAATACAATATGATCTCACTTATACATGGAATCTAACAAATATTAGATAAAATAAACTAATGAACAAAATAGAAACAGAGGCATGGATATATGGAACAGATTGATAGTTGTTGGACTGACTGGATGAAAGATGGTGAAGGGATTAGCAAAAAAACATATATGCATGACCCCTGGACATGGACAATGGTATGGGGGTAGCCTGAGGGTAGGGCGTGCTGGGTGAAGGCAAGCCAAGGGGCAAGACTGGGTACGAACTTAATACCATAAAAAAACAAATACAATTCTAAAAAAGGAAACGCTTCTTTCTCCCAGACTGCTTTGTCCTGCTCAGTGAATACTGATTTATTCCAAAATCCCTATTCCCAACAGCCATTTAAAATAATAATAAGATTTTTGAAAAGATGTTTATAGTAAATGAAATCCTGTTATGACACTAACATGTGTGTGCTAGGGGGAGGGGGGAAATGCTGTTATTTTCTTGGGCATAGGATATGCTGTTGAATGTGGTACCAAATCTACTTCCCGCAGTGAATCCCTCTCACCATCAATTATGACAATAATTTTACTTAAATGGATAATCCATTACCATTTTTCTGTTACCTTGACAGAAAGATTTTGTCAATATTTCTAATGACACCGGAGGAAAGTTATAAATATCAATACCTTTTTACGCTGTGGCCTATGGCCAGTTGCCACAGTCCACCTAAGAAAACACAATATTGGTGTTTCTCAGGACATGTCAACTCTTCCCCTATTTGAATTAATGCAAACTTAGAATAAAAATCAGCTGTACAATTTCTATTTCTTGAGTTCCTTCTCAAGAAATTGTGAAATAAAAAACAAATTTAAAATATGGAGCTCTTCAATTTGTTTTAAAAATGACAACTAGATAATCTTAAATAAATTTTTTGCTTGCTTTTAGAGTATTAATATTTACTATTAAATAGTATGCCAACCAGAATATCCAATTAAGAAACAGCAGGAAATCCCCATATTTCCTAAAAATAGAGATCCTTAAAAATTTCATTAATGAATTTGTAAATTGTAATACTCATATTTGGTACAGGTGCAGTGAAGTAGACATTACTATGTACTACTAGAGGTGACATAGCCTGCTACTACTTTTCAGAAAAGGTAATTTGACAGTATACATCAGGAATCTTTACATTTTTGATACTTTGATTCAAAATTTTGTTTTAGTAATTTAATTTATTAAAATGTGTAAGAAATGGATAAATTTTTTTTGCATTAGGCTGTTCATTACATCATTATTTGGTATATAAAAAAAACTGGAAACAGCATATACAAGAGCTGGGAATTAGTTACTGAAATGATGGGCTATTCATGTAATAGATTACCACAAAGCCATCAAGAAATACCCCATTTGAAATACTGTATTTATGCGCAAAGAAAAAATATAACAATCGTTATATCTTACTGATGAGTTTTTAGGTGACTTTTACTTTTTCTATGGCTTTGTTGAGATATAATTGACACATAATATTGTGTAAGTTTAAAATGTACAGTGTGTTGATCGTATACTTTTATACATTTCAAAGTGAGTAGCACTATAATATCAGCTTTCTTCACACTAGGTACTGTCTCTTTTTTTTGTTTGAGGTGAAATTTAAGATTTATAGTCTTAGCACTTTTATTCTCTTTACTCCTTTATGCATTTTCTAATTTTCCTTCAGTGTACATCTTTATTTTTAACAAAACATTCAAGCCATGGCCAGGTGGCCCAGTTGGTGGGAGCATCATCCCATGTACTAAAAGTTTGCAGGTTCAATTAGCAATCAGGGCACATGTCTAGGTTGAGGGTCTGATACCCAGTTTGAGGCACCTATGAAAAGCAAATAATCTTTCTCTCTCTCACTTCTCTTTCTCAAAAATCAGTAAAAACATATGCTTGGGTAAGAATTAAATAAAAATAAAAAGCATTTTAAAATTCATTTGCTAATAGAAACATGGAAGAAAGTTTTCTTTAAAATTACAATTCAGTAAAATGAAATTAATGCTATCTTTATTACTATTTAACTCCCAAATATTTGTACTTCTTTTTGTCTCCCATACATACTAAAATATGAGAAGAACCAAAAGAGGTTTGTCTTTTCAAGCTCCCCTTTTTTTCAAATGAAATCTCCTCAAATATTCTCAATTTAATAGGCACACTTGTGTGATTTATCTTCATAATTATAATTAGTTCTTTTGAAGTTTATCTGTGTTTGATCTGCTTCTTTACTGTGCCTTTAGGGACATATCTTCCAACTTGTAACTTCTCCCTTCACCTCCTTGCTCCTGTCTGGAGTTGGTGTATAATGCTTTTTTCTTCAGTGTCTTCATTAGTCAGAAGGTGGCATATAAAATTTACATAATGCAAGCTTTATTTATATTTATAAAGTTATTGATTGGGAAGTTATTGTAAAAATTTCCAGACAATGTCACATGTCAACCAATGGTCATTCAATTCAATGCCAATTCAATGCCAACAGGAATCCCCAATTTGGGATACAGTAAAGAAAGAAACTTGAGTTGATGCAAACAGCTCAACTGTGATATAGTAGGCTATGAGAACAGCATGGCTATAGAACAGCTCAATCATGTTCCAGCTGAATTATGAAGCAGTATGGAACTGTGCTGCTGTGAGGCAGCCCTGGGGCAAGGTGGGTCGGGGGTGAGATGGCCCTGATTGGAGGTGGCTTTGGGGTGAGACCCATCTTCATCTAGGCCTCTCTGCCCTGCTGTGGTCTGTTCCACCTGGGGCAGAAGATAGTAAGGAGTAAACTCTGGAGGTGTCCCAGGGCTAAGATAAAGATCCTGTTCTAAGACTGGTGGTTCCTGCTTTCTGGAAAAGTGCTGAATCATGGTGAATCATAAATGCACCTGCACAGAAGATGCTATGTGACCTCTGGTTCATTATAATAGCATTATAATAAATTAACATTGTGGGACCCCTTTCCCCGGAGGCCAATCAAGGAAAATCATGGGAGACCTCATGCACAGTAGGTTTAAAGTAAAATAACTACTCATACATGTGCAATAAATCCCCACCAAAACTAGCCAGGAAATATCTACCCTATAAGAATAGAATCCCCCCAGCCTCTGAGGTCAGTTTCTGCTTGGAGTTGGCCTGCTCCCATGTTCTGTGGAGTGTACTATTGCTTAATAAATCTGCTCTCTCTTTCTGCTATAAATTCTCTATGTGTTTGGTTCAATTCTTTGTCCCCAATCACCAAGAACCTGGTTACCTGTGCCCACCTGTGGCACACCTATTCTGGTTTGTTCTGCTCTACACCAATAAGCTCATCTCTCTGTCAGTGTATTCTGCTCTGCTCCACTCTGGTGAGATGTCTTCAGTGTTTCCTCTCCAGCTGGGGAAAGGCAATCTTCATTCTTGCTTGTAAAAGGAAAGTACCCTCCCTGAACCAGAGGGGAGCTGCCATATACACAGATATCCTTATCCCTGGTCCCGGATTGGTCCATCCTCATGCAAAGGAGGACTCTAAATCCTCCCAGTTTGGTCCAAAAGGCAATACCTTGATTGGTCAGAATGGAACTGCTCTGATTGTTCAGTGAAGATGCTGATGGGTATATAGTTGCAGAGCTCCAATTAGATAGAGAACGTCTCAGTCCCTTAGGTTGAAATAGGATTCCAGAAACTCCTCTATTAGGACTGGCTCAGAGTACAGAAACACAATGCAGGAAGGTAGTTCAGTGTAGGCTTCCCCATAAGAGGCCCCTGCATAGAAATGGTTGCAGGACTGTTTTATTTTTGCTTTTATTTTTATTTTTAAAAGATTTTATTTATTATTTATTTTTAGAGAGGGAAAGGAAGGAGAAAGAGAGAGAGAGAAACATCAGTGTGTGGTTGCTGGGGGCCACGGCTTGCAACCCAGGCATGTGCCCTGGCTGGGAATCAAACCTAGGATGCTTTGGTTCGCAGCCCGCACTCAAGCCACTGAACTACGCCAGCCAGGGCTGTTTTTGCTTTTAAATTTGAGCCCAATAAGCTACCAGACAGCCTTCTTAGTTGGTGTTATCTTTTTCAGTGCCCACATGCACAACCAACAACTGTAGTACAGGAATACACTGCAACCTACCACAATTCATTAAGGGCTTTCACCCATTGAATCTTTGACATTTCAGCAGCCACAGTAGCACTTCAGGAACTAATGCCGAGTCTCACACTTCTCTTTGTAGAGCTGTGTTCCATCTTTCTGGTATAGAAGTCAGCAACCACATTCCCCATGAACATCCCAAGAGAAGAGAGAGTAGGAGTGGGGGAGAAAAAGGTTGTCTAACCCTCTTAGGCACACTTCACATAGATCAATCCACCAAACTAAACAGCAGCGGGGGTCACCCATGCCAACATTAACAGTACTGAGTTCTCATGCCCGTTAAAGGAGGGCAGGATTCCTGTGACACCCGTCTTCACAAAACTTGACAGCACCTGTTGTTGGTTCTCCAGCTTTCCTTCCCTTGCTCCCCTCATCTTTTATTGCTTTTCTTGGCACTTTCCTGTACCCATTTTCTGTCTTTCACACGGCATTGGCACTATAGACATTAGCTATTGCCAGCAGTTTATTAAATCAGTGCTTAGAAGCCAGATAGCCTCGTCACACCAGAATAGAACTGGCAGGAGGTGGGCTGGCTGGAAGAAAACTGGATGTCAGAACTCTGCCCAAACCAAGCAAACTCAGGGAAAAAAAATAAAATAAAATAAATGCGCAAGCGCGTCGGCACAGCCCCATTCTCAAAACTTTCCACAACGGCTGCGCACAAAATCCGGAGAGTGGTTGGCAGCGGAGAGGAGCGGGGCTTTGGGGTTCACTACTCCCACCTCCTCAGCCGCTCTCGGCTTGCCAGCCCCGCCTCCTCCTGCAGCTCTCTTGCGCAAACAACTGAGTAGCCGCAGTATTGGCCTTTGGTCTTTTCCGTTTCCGCCCAGCCTTCCGTAATTCACCAATCAGTTTGCGCGTTTGGGTAAGCCTTCCCCGCACTCTCCTCCTACCCCTGACGCCTCGGAGCCGTCGCTCGGCTGTTTGGCCTTCCTCCGATCTATCTCTGCTGCTGCCTCATTTCCTCACCTCCTTGGTCAAGCGGGCGGCTTTGAGGCCTGGAGGCGTGGCGGCAGTGGCGGCAGTGGCGGCGGCAGCTGTGGCTGTGGCAGCGGCTGCGGCAGCGGCAGCAAAATGGAGTTTGGGGTCGGCGGTCGAAACTGTGTTCCCAGACACGGGGCAGGATCCCCCAGCATTCCGTCGCCCCAGGAGCAGGAACGGAAGCTGGAGCAAGAGAAGCTGTCCGGGGTGGTTAAGAGCGTCCACCGGCGGCTCCGCAAGAAGTACCGGGAAGGTAAACTGAACTGAGCTGGGGGGCAGGAGTGGTAGAAGCGGGAAGGCATCGTCACTCCCAGCCATGTATCACCTCTACCCTCCTGCCTAGGGGCTACCATTGCAAGCTGATGGAGCTGCAAGCCAGTGCCGGCCAGTGCTGCTCTCCCAGCCCCGACTCCCTTCCAGGAGAATTAAAGGCTTGTGAAAGAACTGAGTACCTACCCCCTCCAATCCCTAGCACCCAGCCGGGGTGCAGAGATTATTGTCACCACACACAAACACGTACACCCTCATAGAGGAAGTGGAGGTTTCTCGTTTGCAGAGACTTGAAGGTAAAAAGACGACGTCAGGTAAAATGTATTTAAGAAAGACGGACTGAAAGGAGCCCTAGCCGCCTCTCGCTCGTTCTTGACCAGCCTATTTGATTTGCTGCCGACTCACACCACCTCCATAACCCTTCGTTCCTAAAGATTTAGCCAGGCCGTGCCCGAGCTTCGTCGTCACAGGCCTTTTAGCTGTTAAAAGGGGGAGAGGCTCCACTAATGCCCCATTCAGATGTCTGATCTTAGGGTTTATTTAGGCGGAGGAGGAGGAGATCTGGGGCAGGATCTCAAAATACACTTTAGCTTTTGAATAAACATCCCGTGGACCCATTCTTTGGAGAAGCCAGCCGTCTCTGGGAACCCTTCTATGGAAGATCATAAGCAAAGGACGAAGTACCCTAGTAGCTTTTGCTTGTGCATGAGGAGTGTTTATAGTCGGAGTTCACAGTTATTGTTGGCATTTTTAAGTATAGGCTTTTTTGCAAAGCTACCTTATAGTAATACACTGAAAATTCCCAGTTTTTTAAACATGCTTATGAGAAATTTTAAAGATCAAAATGAGGGATAACTGCTTGCTCTGGATTTAGCTTAATTGCAGGCTGAGAAGTCAGCAGTCTTCTAGTGTTAGTCTTAATTTAGGATTAGAAACAAAATTATGACAGTTGATGAAACAGACTTGTAAAATCATGTTGCTTTTGATTATAAACACTTCACTTACTCTACAAGATTAATACTGTCTTTGTTGCTCTGGATATTATTGATGTGTTTTATTTTTCAAACTTTTTAAATTTTTTCTTCCCATGGCAATTCAAGCCTAGCTTTTACTTTTTTAAAGATTTACTTTTAGAGAGAGGGGAAGGGAAGATGAAAAAGGGAGAGAAACATCATTGTGTGAGAGATAAATCCAGTTGCCTCCCACACACCCCACTGACTGGGGACATGGCTGGCAATCCAGACATGTGCCCTAGCCAGGAATCTATAACCAGTGACCTTTTGGTTGGCAGGCCAGTGCTCAGTCCACTGAGCCACACCATCCAGGGTATTAAGCCTAGCTTTTTAAATAACAGCATAAATAGTATTCTCAAAGATGGCCTACAGTTATTGTTTACTAGGTAGCAATAGAAAGAGATTTATCAGGAATAGCTAAAATGTCGAAATTTGTTTTTTAAAGAATGTTCCCCCCCAAACCCACAATGTATTCAATATAATGAGTAGTTACCTTAGTAACCATTGTATCACTCTCGGTAGCCAGAGAATGCTTACATAATGGCATTCACTACAGATTTTTATGTTGGGAGAAATGAGGAAATATAATGGACACACTTTCCTTTTATTATGCTATTTTGTACAACTTTAAGGAAGTACATGTTTTAAAGAAAAAAAGGTTGGAACTGGAGAGCATTATGCTAAGTGAAATAAGTCAGGTGGTGAAAGACAAATACCATATGATCTCACCTTTAACTGGAACCTAACCAACAAAACAAACAAGCAAGCAAAATATAACCAAAGACATTGAAATTGAGAACAGGCTGACAGTGACCAGAGGGGAGAGGGGAGGGGATAATGGGGAAAAAGGGTGAAGGGTTGACAGGAACAATTACAAAGGACACCTGGACAATAACAAGGTGGGGTAGAAACCGGGAAGGAGGTGGGGAGGGGTGGGGGGAAAAGGCAGAAAAGTACTTGAACAACAATTTGAAAAAGGATGACTAGCATATAATTCAGTTTTCATTTTTGCCTTTTTATAATAATTCATCATTCATAAATGAGTAAATTCCACTTAAATTAATATACTACTAATGTGTTATGTTTTCAAGTGCTGTTTGTTTGTTTAAATTTTTTTTTAAAGATTGTATTTACTTTTTAGGGGGGGAAGGGAAGGAGATAGAGAGGGAGAGAAGCATCAATGTGTGGTTGCCTCTTGAACGCCCCCTGCTGGGGACCTGGCCTGCAACCCAGGAATGTGCTGTTGATTGGAAATCCAACTAGCAACCTTTTGATCCGCAGAGCCACTGAGCCACACCAGCCAGGGCTCAAATGCTGTTTATACTTGCTTGGTTCCCACATGTTGAAACATGTCTGTAAGCTTGAATATTGACTAAGGGAACACTTTCTTTATGAGAATTGGTGGTTGAAAGTTACCAGAACTAGGATAGGTGTTGTTCATAAGTGAATGACCTGACAATCCTTAAACTTTTGAATGAGACTGTTCTTTAGATATCTTAATGCCGTGGATTTCATCGATGATTTAGACTTCTCTAGGCTTTATTCCACTGATAATACAAAGCCCCATCAGTGAATTGAGCAAAATAAAAGATCCTAGTGAGCATGCCCTTTCTACCTTTATTTTTGACATGTGGGTCAAACCTTAGTTGTGATGTGACAAAAATCTGTGAAAAAGTCTGATGAGGAACATAATTCCAAATAAGTAATTTTTAGTGTTTTCCTTTGAGGTCTTAGTGTCATTATAATATTGATGGTCTCTGGTCTGTAAACATATTTTATGTGTTCATTTGCAAGTCAGCTGTGCTTATAAAATAATATAAATGGTGCTTAGGTACTAGGTCATATTACAAAAGGCTAGGTAATGAGTAACATACATGAACTCTAATACCAATAACTGGAAACTATACTCCTTTTATAGCAATATTCCTATCAGAACATGCAGTGAAAATTCCAGCTTAGAATCTTGGAATGTTAGACTAAGAAGGAGCCTTAGCATTTATCAGTGATTCTTAAGCATCAGTAGACTCAACCGAGTGCCTTTTAGAAAATTGCTGTGTACCACTTCAGATGTATATTTTCATAATCCCTATTATTGGGGTCTAGAAATTTGTCAGCCAGATTTTTGGAGTGGTGACCTAAACTAATCCCTTGCTTTTACATATGAGTGAACTGAATCTCAAACTTGCATATGGTTTGGGTAGTACATTACTAGTACTGTGTATGTTTTATTGGAATAATAGTCTTCTCAATTTCAAGCCTAATTGTGATTCATAATATTGGTGGAGTGGGAGGGAAATCGGAGCAGGAAAGTAGCTCTAGAATTTGTGTTAGGTAAAAGGATATAAATTGATGGGAATGGGGCAGTCTATTGGATAGGTATGATTAGCTGGGCTTAGGTTATGTGAGAGATTTCAAGGAAGAAAATAAATTGGGATACATTAAAGAATAAAGCAAAACATTCATTGCATGTGAGAACTGAATAGTGATAGTAAGTTTGAATATATAATTTTTCCTTCCCTTATTTCTGTGGTGAAATTGAAAATGAAGTGGGAATAAGAATGAAAATAAGAATTTTCTGCTGTGGTGGAAAAACATCTCTTCACCCTTCCCAATCCATTTGTGCAAATGATACTTTTTGATGGTAATGAGCAGTCTGGAGTTACAGGATAGTGGATAGACTAGGGGTAAAGACTAGCAAATAGGTTTAATGCACTTTTCTTTTACCCCTTTCCTTCTCTCTCCTGCATTTTACTGCCCGTCTTGTGTCACCGCTTAGAGATCCTTTGTCAGTTTGTGTGAGGGTTAAGTGAGAATTGGAGGTAAAGGTAGGTGTTCAGGCAGTGCTGATATCTGAAGTAGTTGCGAAGAGAAAATGGTAAGGAAATGTCTAGTAGTAATGATGGAAGGGGTGTTTCTCGTGTCAGCCATTTGTAGATAAGGGAGTCTTTTAGATTGACTTTCTGTCAGTGGAAATATGCTTGCAGATATAGGTATTTTCTATCTTTGCTATGTAGAATTTTAAAAATATGACCTTCATGTAAATAAAAAATATTTTATATATGTCATAACAATTGTAGACAGCTTTCTAATAAGAAACAGCTAGTTTTGCATTTCATATCTAATTGAGAACTGAAGTAGAGCTATATATATTTTCAGTTGTCTTTGTATGTATGATTTTTTTCCCATAATCCTAGGCACATGATTCTGTTACTAAAACAAATATTATTATGCTTGGCATCTCTTTTCCTAAACTTTTAAAGTATTCACATAAAAATACCAAGAAAATGTAAAGGCTGCAGTTGTTAGGAATAAAAGTACAATCTCTATTCCATTTAGTATTTTTTTAACCTGTCTTGTGAAGATCTTTAGCAAATTTCATCAATTTATTTAGTCTCTAAATTTACTTATTTTGTATGCCAGACTGATTAAATGTTCATGGCAAACCCATACAGTTTATAAATTAATCAGAAATAAAAATATGTAACCTGGTTAACAGTGCTATACTTAAGGTCATGGTATTATGGGTGATCTTTATTATACTTTTCTGTATTAAAAAATTCATGTTTCATAGCAATGACAATATGAAAGTAGTTAAATAAGACAGATTACTGATACTGAAGCAGGAAAGAAAAAACACAGGATCGGTTGATTCTGAAGACTAAATTCAGAAAAAAACTGAGTTACAAAGATCAGCAGTTTTGAGCAGTATTTTAAGATTCAGCAACTAAATAGCCAAGATTAGATGTTTAATTTTTATTGATTATTGAAATTGTTCTTCATAGTTTGACATAGAGAGTGAGTGAGAATGGTGGTTTAGGATAAACTGAAAAATACATTTCTGATTTATTATTCTTTAGCAAACACCTAAAACAAGAGAATTGTGAGAGGAAGAGAAACACTTTGAATTAGAGATAATTTTAGACTAAAATCAAAAGGTCTAAAAATGAAGGAATGAATGTAATGTTAGTGTTTTTACTGAAACAAAGTTTTGAAATTGTTTTTAAGATTAGGATGACAGACTATGTATAATTGAAATTTCTTTATTTTTTTTTCCTTCGATGGCCTTCAACTTTAAAATACTGACCAACTCCATGATTACAAGAAACTTTGATCAGGTTGTATTTATTTGTTTAAATTTTTTTCAGGTGAGGTTTTACTCTATTTTCTTTACATATTTTTCCCAGTCATACTCATTCTGATATAGAATCAAAAAGTGTCTCTTTTTATGCTGGGATCATTGCTCAATCAGCAAAATAAGTAAGGTCAAAACTGTCCACAGAAAAGCTTCTTCACTTTTGCCCTATGTGAATTCAAAGTGCCATTCTATCAGAGGAAAAAATGAAAAGAGTTTAATAATCAATAACAATAAAAGCTAAAGGAAACAGTGACTGATAAACAGTCAATTAGTGAGGGGCTCATAGTATTTTAGCCATTTGATTTTGTCTCTTTTAGTTATCTTTGTAAGTAAGGTTTCTTTTTAGGGGATTTTTTACATTTCAAAAAATATAGTAAAAATAAAAGGTATTGGTGAAGATCCTTTGATTATTTTGTGGGAAAAAAATGTAACAACAAATGTAGTGGATCTTAGTTTTAGTTCTACATTACTCTCATGTGTGGAACTTCGTGGAATGCAGGCATCTCCATTTAAAAGCTTTTTAATTTGTACAGTGGACAAAGGGGTTGAGGAATACTGAAGTAAATTATTGGGTTGGTCAAGAAGTTCATTTGTTTTTTTCTGTAAGATGGCTCTAGTAGCGCTTAGTTGTCTGTAACTTCATCTGAAACAGTTTTGTTAGATTATATTGTGACAGCTGTCATATCAACGTGCATTTAAAAAAAACTTACCAAAATTGGTGAATTTTTGTGCAGTCATTTTAATATTGAAGATGGAAGAAAATGCGCAACGTATTCAGCACATTATGCTTTATTTCAAGAGAGGTAAAAATGCAACTGAAACACAAAAATAGATTTGTGCAGTGTATGGAGAAAGTGCTGTGACTGAATGTGTCAAAAGTGTTTTGCGAAATTTCATTCAAAAGAGATTTCTCATTGGACGATACTCTACAGTCAGGAGACCACTTGAAGCTGATAGTGATCAAATCAAGACATTAATTGAGAATGATCAGTGTTATACCATGGAGGAGATAGCCAACATACTCAAAATATCCAAATCAGTAAAACTGGTGAAAATGAAAAATATGTATGTTTTTTATTTTACAGAAAAAAATAAACTTTTTGCCCAACCCAATACTATATATTAGAGAAGGAATCTAGACAAAAGGAGATCAGCTAAGAGATCCTTACACTAATATGGCTTAGAGTCAAATAGCATATATAACAGTAGTGGCTATGAAAATAGAGGGAAAGATTTTTTGAAAGGTTAGTATATAGTATAGCTGTTTTAGTCAAAGTATAGGGGGAGAGTCAAAGGTGATGTCAAGATTTTTTCTTTCTGCCTGGGTAAATATAAGTTGCCATTACTATCTAGTTTGGAAATATGTGTGTTGGGATGAGGGCAAAGAGAACAGAGTAGAACGCAGACTGGCTTGTCCAAGGGATAGTAGTAGTGATTTATGTTGGAATGTATTCTTTGGAAGGATAGGATTGGAAGCCTTTTCTGGGGCAGTTGAAGCTTTGGTGCAGACAGATGAACTGACCAACAGAGTGATGATAATGTATGACTGAGGACAAGTCCTTAGAAAGACACCAGTAGGGTCCAATTTTATATATTTAAGTGTTCCTTTTTCTAACTTGTGCTCCTGTAGCACAGTTTTGTTTGCCTTTATTGTACTTATCACTTACCAGTTCACTTGTCAGTCTTCCCCAGTAAACTTAGTCCCTTGAGCAGAACTCTGCCTTTTATCATTGTATCCCTAGTACCTAGGAACATGCCTCATAGATTTAAAGTAGACACACACACATAGACACATAGCACACACAAAAAGAAAGAAGCTAATATAGATTTTTCCCTATAATTAGGTCTAATCTTTATATTCATAACCTTTAAATTTTAATATTTGGGTGTAATTTTTTATAATGCTAAGTGAAATAAACCAGTCAGTGAAAGACATACAGTATGGTGAGGAATCTAATGAACAAAATAAACTAACAAGCAAAACAGGACCAGAAACATAGAAACATGGAACAGACTAACAGCTGCCAGAGGGGAAGTGTGGGGGTGGGAATGGTGGAAAGGGGGAAAGGATTAGTCAAAGAACATGTATGAATGACCCATGGACATGAGCAGTGGTGTGGGGATTGACTGTGGGAGCAGGGAGTAGACTGGGCGGAGGAGGGCAAAGGGGGAAAAACTGGGACAGATGTGATAGAATAAACAAGAAAAAAAACAAAGGCACTGTCTTGACTGGTCAGAATGGAACTGCTTCTGTTGATCAGTGAAGATGCTGATGGGGATATAGTTGCACAGCCCCAATTAGACAGGGAATAATGTCTCAGTTTTGTTGATTGAAATAGTATTCCATGAACTGTTCATGAACTCCTCAGTGGCTGGCTCAGATGGCAGACACACAGTTTAGGAAGGCATTTCACTGCAGGTACCAGGCAGCTTAATGCAGGCTTCTCCCTGAAGTGCGATTTGGGTGAGAGATCCTTGTTTATATTTTGGGTGAGAGATCCTGTGAGGCTGTGAGTTTTAGGTTTTTTGTTTTGATGTTTAAATTTAAGGTCAGTTAAATCACCAGGAGCCCTTAGTAGGCATCTTCTTTTTTAGGGTCCATATTTTTAAGGCAGCATCGGGCACATAGGAGCCCTTAACTTTGTTAAATGTATAATTTAAAAAATAACAGAAGTGTACTTGTAGCCTGGGTTCATTTAAGGACTATAACCTTGGAGACTGAGTCGCCCCTGGAATTTTTACCTAGACTGTTCTGTAGTATCTTCTCCAGCATTAGAAAGGCTGTAATATTTTTGCCCCCCTTTTCTTCTTACATTTCTAAGTTTTTATATGAAAGGTCTGACCTTTTTTAGTACATTAGAATATGGTCCCCTCCCCCCATCAGAGAAATGACTAGTCATAGCATGTTGGATGTAAGATGCAGGTGATCAGGTGGTTTCTTTGTTTTATGATTTTTAATTATTTTTTTTGTTACAGTTGACATATGTTGTTATATTAGTTTCAGGTATACAGCCCAGTGATTAGATATTACATAACTTAATAAGTGATCATCCCAATAAGTCTCATACCCATCTGACACTATAAGGTGGTTTCTTTGTTTGAGTCTCAGAAGCTGGTTCAACACCAAACACCTTGGATATTTCCACCTTGAGATGTGTCACTATATCAGGTACTCAAAAATGCCAAGAAGGCTGGTCTGTGTATGGTTTAACTATGTTGATTTGATAATCTGGTTCTGAACACTTTGGTTTAATGTCTTGGAATAACTGCTAAACTTGTTTTCACTTGGTCATGAGTTTCTCTGTCATTAAAGGAAATGACTTTTAAAGGTTCTTTTAACTTGAATTGGTAATCTGTTCATCTATAGATAATGTATTTTACAGCCTGTATTTGGTAATGTACCTAAGTAAACCACTAGGTTTACTTGAATTTCTAAAAGTTTAAGACTTGGCTTGTGATACTTAAGTAAATCTTTGTTTTTTTTTATTCTTTTTACATAATTTGATGACCTCAAATTTAATGAAATACAGTTATTAGTTTCTAACTTTTACTGTGCTCATGACACGTTATCTAAAAAAAATAAATTCATTGAGGTACAATTTGTGTACAATGAACCTGCACCCATTTAAAGTATATAATTCAGTGGATGTTGCCTGATGTATTCTCCTATGAAACCATTACCAAAATCAAGTTGTAGAATGTTTCCTTATGCTCCTTTGTAGTCAGTCTTTCTCTATTCCTGTTTTACCAATCTCTTGTTATATAGGTTTGTCTTAATTTTTTAGTTTTATTATAAGGAATTATATGGTACGTACTCTTTACATTGTATAACTACAGTATGATGTTAATCCCCCTTTGCCTTCCTCTGCCAGTCCCCCCTCACCTTCCCTCTGGCGATCGCCACAGTGTCTATGGCCTGTGTCCTGTCTGATAGCTGTCAGTCTGTTCCATGTATCCATGCCTCTGTTCCTATTTTGTTTGTCAGTTTATTTTGTTCTTTAAATTACAAATATAAGGGAGATCATATAGTATTTGCCTTTGTCTGACTGGCTCATTTCTCTTAGCATAACACTCACAAAGTCCATCAATGCTGTTGCAAGAGGTATACGGTTTTCTTCTTTTATAGCCAAGTAGTATTCCATTGTGTAAATGTACCACATCTTTTTTATCTACTTATCTACTGATGGGCACTTAGGCTCTTTCCATATCTGGGCTATTGTAAATAACACTTCAGTGAACACAGGGTGCATAGATTCTTTCGAATTAGTGTTTCAGGTTTCTTTGGATAAATTCCCTGAAGTGGAATCACTAAGTCATAAGGTAATTTCATTTTTAATTTTTTGAGGAAACACTGTACTTTTTTCTACAGTTGTATGAGTCTGCATTCCCTATGATATATTCACAGTAGAATAAATACATCAGTCAACAGTGTACTAGACTTTCCTTTTCTCCACATTCTTATCAACGCTTGTTTGGTGACTTACTGGTGATAGCCATTCTGGCAGGTGTGAGGTGATACCTTATTGTGGTTTTGATTTGCATTTCTTCGATAGTTAGTGACACTGAGCTTTTATATATCTATTGGCCATCTTTATGTCCTCTTTGAAGAAGTGTCTATTCAGATGCTTTGCCCATTTTTTTAAATCCTCACCCGAGGATATTTCTTTTTCATTGCTTTTAGAGAGGAAGGGAGGGAGGGAGGGAAGGAGGGAGAGAGCGAGAGCAAGAGAGAGAGAGACATGTGAGAGGGGGAAAACATTGATTGGTTGCCTCCTGTATGCATCCACATCCCTGACCAGGGGTATTGAAACTATAACCTAGGTATGTGCTCTGACTGGGGATCCAACTTGCAAACTTCTGCTCCAGTTGACTGAGCTACATTGGCCCGGGCTACATAGCCCATTTTTTATTTGAGTTGTTGGTCCTCTTGTTATTGAGTTGTGTAAGTTCTTTATATATTTTGGAAATAAGCCCTATTCAGATGTGTCATTGGAAAATGTGTTCTCCCATTAAGTGGTTTCTCTTTTTATTTTGTTGATAGTTTCTTTTTCTGCGCAAAAGCTTTTTAGCTTGAATTAATCCCATTTGTTTATTTTATCCTTTGATTCCCTTGTCCAATGAGATATACTGGTAAAAATATTGCTACGATAAATTTCTTTTTAAAAGTATATTTTATTGATTATGCTAGTATAAATGTCTCATTTTTTTTCTCTGATTTATCCCCCTCTGCTCTGCACCCCTCTCCCTCCAGTATTCCCCTCTCCTTTAGTTCATGTCCATGGGTCACACATATAAGTTCTTTGACTTCTCCATTTCCTATACTGTTCTTACTTCCTCCTGTCTGTTTTGTGCCTACCAATTTTGCTTCCTATTCCCTGTACCTTTTCCTGCATTGTCCCCCTCCCTACTGATAACCCTCTTCATGTGATCTCCATTTCTGTGATTCTGTTCCTGTTCTAGTTATTTGCTTAGTTTATGTTTTTGTTCTTTAGGTTTAGTTGTTGATAGTTGCGAGTTTGTTGTGATTTTACTGTTAATAGTTTTGATCATCTTCTTTTCATATAAGGACTTGGTGATGATGAACTCCTTTAACTTGACCTTATCTGGGAAGCACTTTATCTGCCCTTCCATTCTCAATGATAGCTTTGCTGGATAGAATAATCTTGGATTTATGTCCTTCTTTTTCATGACTTTGAATATTTCTTTCTAGCCCCTTCTTGCCTGTAAGGTTTCTTTTGAGGAATCAGCTCCGATAGTCTTATGGGAACTCTTTTGTAGGTAACTCCTTTTCTCTTGCTGTGTTTAATATTCTCTATCTTTAACCTTTGACACATTTTAATTATGATGTGTCTTGGTGTGGCCCTCTATGGGTCCATCTTGTTTGGCACTCTCTGAACTTTCTGGACTGCACGTCTATTTCCTTTGTCAGATGGGGGAAGTTTGCTTTCATTAATTGACAAATAAGTTTTCAGTTTTTTGCCCTTCCTCTTCTCCTTCCTCTTCATCCCTATGATTTGGATGTTGGAATGTTTAGAGTTGTCCTGGAGGTTCCTAATCCTCTCCTCATTTTTTTGAATTCTTGTTTCTTCCTTCTATTCTGGTTGGATATTTCTTTCTTTTGTTCCAAATTGTTGATTTGAGTCCTAGTTTCCTTCCCTTCACTGTTGGTTCCTTGTACATCTTCCTTCATTTCGGTTTGTATAGCCTTCATTTCTTTCTTTATTTTGCAAGCATACTCAGTCATTTCTGTGAGCATCCTGATTACCAGTGTTTTGAACTCTGCATATGATAGGTTGGCTATCTCCTTGTTACTTAGTTCTTTTTCTGGAGTTTTGATCTGTTCTTTCTTTTGGGCCATATTTTTTGTCTTGGCACACCTGTTATGTTGTGAGGGGCAGAGCCTGAGGTACTTGGCAGGGCAGGGTAAGGCTCTTTGCTGCCCTCTGGTGCTGTATGTGGGGGAGGGGTCAGAGAGGCAACATTGCTAGTTTGCTCGGCTCTTGCCCCACTTTCTGTCAGCTCCCTCCCTTCCCACAAGTAGATTGTGCCCTTTCAGGTGCTGATTTCTAGGTGGGTAGGCTTGTGTGTATTCTAGGATCCTGTGTGCCTCTCCAACAGACTCTCCTGTGAGACTTGGAGTTTCTCCTGCTGGTGCAACCCCCACAGATTTTTACAGCCACAGGTTTTGATGCTTTTAGTTACCCACATTGGAACCCTGCATTGCGCAGTTTATCTCGCTCCCCAGTTGTTTGTCTCAGCTTATCCACATGTGAATATGGCACCCCTCAGTCCACCAGCCGCTGCCTCACCCACCCTGGTGTGCCTGCTGCCTGCTTGTCACGCATCCTCTCCACCCCAGCTTTACGTCTCTGCCACTCCTATCTGTCTGGATGAAATGTTTCTTCTTTAACAACGTGGTTGTTGAACTTCCATAGAGTTTGATTTGTGGTAGTTCTGGCTGTTTTTGTTTTTAAATTAGGTGTCATCCTTCTTTCAGTTGTGGGAGGAAATGAAGCTTATGTACGTATGCCTCTATCTTGGCCAGAACTTGCTACGAGAAATTTCTGAAATTTTACTGCCTGTGTATTCTTAGGATTTTTAGGGTTTTATGATTTACATTTATGTATTGTATTCATTTTGAGTGTATTGTTGCATATGTATGTTGTAAGGTGGTGGTCTACTATTCATTGTTTTACCTGTATCTGTCAAATTTTCTCTTCACCATTTATTGAAGTGACTGCCTTTATGCCATTGTATGTTCTTGCCTCTTTTGTCAAATGTTAATTGACTATAAAGGTGTGGGTTTATTTCTGGACTCTATATTTTGTTCTATTGATCTCTGTGTCTGATCTTGTGCCAATACCATGCTGTTTGGATTACTATGGCCTTGAAGTATAGTTTGATATCAAGAAGTGTGATCCCTCAAACTTTGTTGTTTCTCAGAATTGCTGAGGCTATTGGCATCTTTTGTGGTTCCATATAAATTTTGGAATATTTATTCCAAATCTGTGAGATATGCCACTGGTATTTTTTAAGATTTTGTTTATTTATTTATTTATTTAATTTATTTTCAGAGAGAGGAGAAGGGAGGGAGAGAAACATCAATGTGTAGTTCCCTCTTGTGCGCCCCCTACTGGGGACCTGACCCACAACCCAGGCATGTGCTCTGAGTAGGAATTGAACTGGTGACCCTTTGATTCCCTGGCCATTGCTCAATCCACTAAGCCACACCAGCCAGGGCACCACTGGTATTTTAATAATAATTGCATTGAATCTGTAAATTCTGTTGGTTAGTATGGACATTTTAATGATGTTTATTCTTCCTAACCATGAACATGACTTATATGTCCACTTATTTGTATCTCCTTCAGTTTTTTTCTTAAATATGTTACAATATTCTGAGTACAGGTCTTTTACCTCATTGGTTAAATTTATTCCTAGATATGTTATTATTTTTGTTGTAAAAGTAAGTAGGATTGTTTTCTTAATTTCCCTTTCTGATAGTTCATTATTGGTGTATGAAAATGCCAAGGACTTCTGAACATTAATTTTGGATCCTGCTACTTTCCCCTAATCACTTATAGATCTACTAGGTTTTCAGTGGGGTATTTAGGACTTATACATACAATATCATGTCATCTATGAATAATGACAGTTTTACTTCCTCCTTTCCAATTTGGGAGCTTTTTATTTATTCTTATATTCTGATTAATATGGCTAGGACTTGCAGTACTATATTGAATAAGAGTGGTGAAAGTGAATATCTCAGTCTTTTTTCTGACCTTATGGGAAACACTTTTAAATTTTGCCCACTGAATATGATGTTGGTTGTAGGATTTTCACATAATGGCCTTTATTATGTTGAGGTATGATCCCTCATTTCCCTGATTGCTGACAGTTTATCATAAACAGGGTCTGGATTTTATCTAAAGTTTTTCCTGCATCTATTGATATGATGATATTTTTTAAAGAGTTTATTTATTTATTTTTAGAGAGAGGGGAGGGGAAGGAGAAAGGGAGAAACATCAGTGTGTGATTGTCTTTCATGCATCCCCTTCTGGGACCTGGCCAGCAACCCAGGCATGTACCTTGACCAGAAACTGAAGCAGTGACCCTTTGATTTGCAGGCCTGCGCACAATCCACTGAGCTACACCAGCTAGTGCTGATTATGATCATGTTAGTTTTAGCCTTCATTTTGGTTTATCTGATATGTCATGTTATTGATTTGCAAATATTGTAGCAAACTAGCGAGTCTGGAATAAATCCCACTAGATCGTGGTATATGATGTTTTTAATGTAATGCTGGATTTGGTATGCTAATGTTTTGTTGAGGATTTCAGCATGTATGTTCACTAGGATATTGACCTATAATTTTCTTTTCTTTGTTTTGTCTTTATTTGGTTTTGGAATTAGGAAAATATTGGCTTTGTAAAATTAGCTTGGAATCTTCCCTTTTCTTGAATATTTGGAATGGTTTGAGAAGGATAGGTGTTAGTTTTTGAATGGTATGTAAAATTTTCTGTGAAGCCATCCAGTCCAGGACTTCTGTTGCTGGGAGTTTTCTACGGATTCTATTATATCAGTGTAATTGGTCTATTCATGGTTTATGATTCTTCCTGATTCAGTTTTGGAAGATTATGTGTCTAGGAAATTAGCTATTTTGCCCAGATTGTCCAGTTTGTTGGCATGTAGTTTTTCATCATGTTTCCTTATTCTTTGGAATTCTGTGGTATCAGTTGTTCCTTCTCCCCTTTCATTTCTGATTTTATTTATTTGGGTCCTCTCTTTTTCTTGATGAGTCTAGTGCTAAAGATTTGACAAACTTGTTTGTCATTTCAAAGAACTAGCTCCTGGTTTCATTGATCTTTTGTATTGTTTTTAAATTTTCTGTATCAATCATTTCTTCTGTGATCTGTATTGATTCCTTCTTTCTAGATACTCTGGGTTTGTTTGTTGTTCTTCTATTTTATGTGTAGGGTTAAATTATTATTTTCCCTCTCATTACTGCTTTTGTTGTGTTGCATAGATTTTGTGTTGTGTTTTGTGTTAATTTTCATTTATTTCCAACTGACTTTTGATTTCTTCTTTTATCTCATTAACCCATTCATTCCTTAATAACATGCTATTTAGTTTCCATGTGCATGAATGTTACTCATTTTTTTAAAGTTGTAATTGATTTCTAGTTTTATACCACTGTGGTGAGAGAAGATTCTTGATAAGATTTCAATCTTCTTGAATTTATTAGGACTTATTATGCTTCCTAACATGTGGTCTACTTTCCAAAATGGTCCCTGTGCGCTTGAGAAGAACGTATAGTCTTAATGTTTTGGGAAAAAATGTTCCATATATATTAGTTGAATCCATACCATCATGTGAGTCCTGTAATGTCACTATTGCCTTATTTATTTTTTGTCTGGAAGATCAATCCATTGGTGTCAGTTCCATGTTAAAATCTCCTACTATGAATGTGTCTCTGTTGATGTCTTTCTTAATGTCCACCAAGATTTCATTATATGTTATATTCTTCTTTTGGGTCATTCTCTTTAGTATTATTATGTAGTAACTGTCATTGCTTTTTGTTAAGGTTTTGTGCTGAAATCTGTTTTGTCCGAAGTAAGTATTGCTATCCCAGCTTTTTTTTTTTTTGGGGGGGGGTTGCATTTGCATGGTGTATATTTTTTCCATTTCTTCACTTTTCAGTCTGTGCATATCTTTTGTTCTGAAGTGAGTCGCCTATAGACAGCACGTGTATGGGTCATGTTTTATCTACTCAGCTACCCTATGTCTTTTGATTGAAGCATAAAATCATTTACATTTAAGGTTATTATTGTAAGGTTACTGTCTAAAGTAAGGTACTAATAAGGTATTGTAAGGTTATTATTTATTGCCATTTTATTTTTTATGGTTATCTTTCCATCTCTGTTTTTCTTTTTTTCTTAAAGTAGGTTCTTTAACATTTCTTTCTATACTATTTTGGTTGTAATGAACTCTGTTATCTTGTTTTCATCTGGGAAAGTCTTTATTTCACTTTTGATTTTAAGTAGCAGCCTTGCTGGATAGAGGAGCCTTGGGTATATGTTCTTGCTTTTCATGACTTTGAATATTTCATGCCAGTTCCTTCTGGCCTGAAGTCTTTCTGTTGAGAAATCATCTTACAGCCTTATTTATGGGAGCTCCTTTGTAGGTAACTGTCTCTCTCTTGCTGCTTTTAAGACTCTCTTTTTGTGTTTAACCTTTGCCATTTTAATGGTGTGTCTTTGTGTGGGCCTCTTTGGGTTTATCTCAATTGGACCTCTTTGTGCTTCCTGAACTTGTGTGACTTTTTTTATCAGGTTAGGGAAGTTTTTAGTCATTATTTCTTCAATCAGGTTCTCTATTCCTTGCTCACTCTCTTCTCCTTCTGATACCTCTATTATGCGAATGTTGTTATACTTGATATTGTCTACAGGTCCCATAGATTTTCTTCATTTATTTAAAAATTGTCTTTCTTTTTGATGTTCTGTTTGGGTGTTTACTGTTATCTTGTCCTCTAATTCACTGATTTAGTCCTCTGCTTCATTTACACTGCTCTTGAGTCTTTCTAGAATATTCTTCATTGCTGGTATTGTATTCTTTATTCCTGACTGATTTTTTTTTTCCTATTCTCTTGTAATGCTTACTATCTTTTTAGGTTCTCACTGAAATCATCCATTCTTCTCCTAAGGTACTTGAACATCTTTCTAACCATTGTTTTAAACCCTGTATCTGGTATCTTGGTCTCTTCCATATCATTTAATTCTTTTTCTTTAGGTTTATTTATTATTTTATTTGGAGAATATTTCTTTGTCCATTTTTCTCTGTGTATTATACGAATCTGCTATGACTTCCAAGTTTTCTAAGATGGCTTTATGATATAGGTGTCTTTTGGGGTTCAGTGGTACAGTCTTTTAGACCACCTCAGCTTGGTGCTCCAGGAATATTTCTTGTGGGTTACGTGCAATCCCCTGTTTTAGTTGGATCTTGAAAGCTGTTTGCCATCTGGTGGATGGAGTTAATGCTTCAGGCTGGCTGACTATAAGGATAGACCTTGATCACTATGTATGAGTTGCTATGCGGGGGCTGCCCCCAGAGGTGGAGTTGTTCCCAGCAGGGTCTAGTGCCTGGCAGAATTCCAGTTTTGGTGTGCTGCTATTGTGGCTAGTTGGGTCAAGCTCTGGTGTAGTCTTAAGCCCACTACTGGTTGTGTTGCTTCTCAGTGCAGTTTGCCAGGGCTCAGGTACAGGTCAATGGCAGCCATTGTGTGTAACTATTCTTGGGCTCCCTGTTGGAATCACTGTTCTATTTACTGCACGTGGTTGCATCTGCTGGGCCTGGGTGAGCCTGGGAGAGACCAATCTCTGTACAGTGGTCAGCTTCCTCCATCTTAGAGCTGAGGGGAGATCTATAAAAGTTTCAGGGCTCCCTGAGGTCTGCCCCCACCTACCAGCTACTCAGTCTTTCCCATGCAGGTAGTGCCAGCTGAGTCCACAGGAGTGTAGCAAGCACTTCTTCCTGTTCCCAGACAGTAACCTCCCAGAGGTACACTCCAAATGTCTCCCCTCTGAGTAGTACACCCTTTACCCTGTGGAGCTGAGCTCAGCAGGACAGGGCCTCCAGGACTTGGGCGGGCAGATCCCATGAGTCTCCTATTGTGGTTGGTGCCAGCAAGCCTGTAGCAGGGCAACAGACAATTCTTCCTTTTCCTAATGGAGTACAACCCCCAGATCCTCCCTCTGGACTGAGCTCAACAGAGTGGTATAGGGGGGCTCAGCTGTAGGAAAATCAGGTCATATGATTATTGGAGGAATAGTGTCGGCTGAGTTTGGAGGGTAGATATGAGTGCCCCCTCCCACCTGCGAGGGACCTAACACATGTCCCTCTCATTCCCTCACAAAAGCCTTCCTGGGAGAGGTGCACTCTGATTACCCTGTGGGACTGAACTCAGTAGCATGGGTCCACAGGGAGTGGAAGGGTAGGCGAAATGAATCCACATGTAAGAGGGGGAGTGGAGCCAGCAATGCTCTTGAGGTTGGGAAGAATGGTCCTCTTTCCAGAACTACACAGTTCTCAATAGCTCCCAGGAATTCCTCAAAGAAAAGAGCTCCCTGAAAGTCCCTGCGGGGTGCAGCCAGCAGATGCCTCTGCAGGGCCCAAGCATAGCAGAGTACTGTCGCCAGTAACTGGGGGAGGGGGCAGGGCATTCCTCAGGCTGGTGCTATAAAAATAGGAGTGCCAGACTCTGGGAAGGTGGCTTCTGGGTCTCTAACCAAATGTCTTCTGTCCTTGGCAGACTGAATCACCACTGATTTTTACTACCGGATGCTATGCAGGCTCCCCTTTCTGTCTCTGTTGCTCTGGATTGGGGAATCCTTGCATGGGTTTAATACCCCAGGCTCGTGGGGCAGAGGGGTGTTTTGCTGTGAAATATCACTCCTGCTTCTCAGTCATTGCTTGTGGGTGGGGTGGGGGGTTCATCCTTTTCCACTTTCTGACCTTCTTGTCTCTATGTGGCTGTGGCTGTAAATCCTTTGTTGTAGTATTTCAGTTCAGCTAGACTTCAGTTGCTATTCAGGTTGATTAATCTGTAATTTAGCTGTAAATCTGGTTGGGCACTGGGAGCAGGTGACTATAGCTTTGTCCTACTCTTCAGCCATCTTGGATTCTTTCAGTTATGTTTTTGAAGGAAAGAAATTTGCTGTTCCAGATGTCAAAGAGAGATTAATTTATAAATAAAAATATGCTTTCAACTCTAAAGAGTTTGGGGATTCTATTGATTCACTTGAGTTTGGACCTGTAAATACAGCTTTCCTTGAATTTATTAGGAGCAAGAATGAATAATTTCTTACTTATTTCATTGTACTTGGTACTTAACAAAGACAGTAGCAGTCAAAGTATATCTTCAACTGTTCACACAATTATTAAAAATGGAACTCTGCCTTTTGAATTCCTGTTAATGTATTCCTATTTATAACTCTCTTTTCATAGGAAGTATCTCATATTTATTCTTTAGTTTGACATATGTTTGTGAAGGTTAATTTAGAAACAGTTATCTTACTTTCTTGATATTGGGACCATACTTTTAATAATTTGGTTCATTGATTTCCATATTCAACTGGGTTTGGCAACTTCAGATTGCTGTCACTTGTGTTTTAAATTATTAATTAGTTTTTAAAATTAATGTTTGAACAAATTAAATATACAGAGAATATAATAAATATAAGTCATGTTAAAAGTACTTTGTTTTAGAATTTTATAAGACAATCAGCTGACTTTATTTTTTAGATGACGCAGAGCTTTGAGCTGATCTTAAAACTATGTATTGAAATGAATGATTGTTGATTACCTATTAATTTAAAGTTAGGCTGCAGAACACATTTTTAAATTTGCTTTCTAAAAATAATTTTGGAATAATTTTCTTTTTTAGGGCAAAGTGAAATGTATGTATGTATTGGAGATTTTCCTCATTTTCCTCTCTCTCTTTCTCTTTTTTTTTTTGTGTCTGTAAGATACATTCATATTTTTATAGGATGCCTACAATGGGTAAGAAAATAAAGTATCACAATGATTTAGAGTCATTACAAATACCTATATATTGGAATCATTATAAGGCTAATTTTTAATTATTGAGTGCTCTGATTGATTGAACTTGAATATATTTCTTGTTCTCTTGACTGCATCTTTGATACAAATCTAAGGAAGTTCTTAGTTCCTTTTGACAATAAAAAAGTAGTCTTTCAAATAAGACAGTTTTTAAAATCTTGGTTGACTTAATAACTACACGTTAATAAAAATCCTTAGAATTGAGTTTTAACATTCTTTTTGTATTTGTATGCAGTTTGAATATGTATACTGAGCACTGATTAACCTTAACTTTTTCGCTTTTTAGAGTCCACATTATAAGTTATTTTGAAAATACTTCGTTTAAAGGGTAAATACCTTGTATTTGGAATACTATAAAAAACATATAACAGGCCATTATGAAAAGAAAGACCCAAATTTTTCTACTCTTTTTGTTTAATAACTTTATTTTAAAATATGTTAATGAACTTCTAACTATATTCTGGTAATGATATGGACCCCGGCTTACAAAGTCCTTGTGTTGTGGCTGCGACTAACAAATTCACACGGACTAAAGAAGTCCTGTGGAGAAAAAGGGACAGCATGGCCACTCTCTGAGTGAGAGAGGGCCTCGACCCTTGCCTGGACAGGATTTTACTGCTTTTCGGGGCACATTATGTCAAGGATGATCTTCATTTACTATGCACAGGTTTGCTTTAGGTGGTTACCTTTTACAGAAAACAAGGAGAGGATGTTGCTAATTACACCAAACAAACAAGATACTTGAAAATGCAAAGGGAAAAGTGGTTGAACTGTTTACACTCAACCTTGGGAGGTTTAGCATAGATTTTAGGAAGTTACTTTAAAGATATGCAGTAAACATTTGCTGCCTCCATTCAGGGTGAGGGAGTTTTAGCAAAAGCAAGCCTCACAGCAGCCTAGGTAAAATGCAGGTCTGATTTCCCTCCAGAAAACCTATCCATGAGTGTGGGTCCTGTGTGCTGGTTTCACTCCCCATTGGCCTTTCCGAGTGGGGGCTGGGCTACATTTCCCACTGCCATGCGGAACAGTTCCCTATATGGAAAGTGGAATTTTCTGATAACTAAGTGTTGTGTTTTTGTTCAACTTTAAAATCACTAGACATTGAACATAGTGTATACCTGGTAATCTGGTTTGATATATTTTAAAAAAAAAATAAATGCATGCACAAAGATAAATTCAAGGTGGATAAAAGATTTAAATAGAAGTCATGACACCATTAAAGTCCTAGAGGAGAACATAGGCAGGAAAATCTCAGATATTTCATGCAGCAGTATTTTCACTGATACGTCCCCTAGAGCAAGGGACATAAAGGAAAGAATAAACAAATGGGATCTCATCAAAATAAAAAGCTTCTGCACAGCTAAAGAAAACAGTATTAAAATAAAAAGAGAACCAACTGTATGGGAAAACATACTTGCCAATAATACCTCAGACAAGGGTTTAATCTCCAAAATATATAAAGAACTCACACCGCTCCATTCTAAGAAGACAAGCAGCCCAATTAAAAAATGGGCAAAGGACTTGAACAGACACTTCTCTAAAGAGGACATACAGAGGGGCCAAAAACACGTGAAAAGACACATGAGAGCATGCTCAGTGTCGCTAGCTATCAGAGAGATGCAAATTAAAACCACAATGAGATACCACTTCACACTGGTCAAAATGGCCATCATAGGCAGAGCAACAAACAAGTGTTGGAGAGGGTGTGGAGAATAGGAAACCCTAGTGCACTGTTGGTGGGATTGCAGACTGGTGTAGCCACTGTGGGAAACATGATGGAATTTTCTCAGAAAACTAAAAATGGATCTGCCTTTTGATCTAGCAGTTCCACTGCAAGGATTATATCCTAAGAACTCTGAAACACCAATCCAAAAAAACCTATGCACCCCAATGTTCATAGCAGCACAATTGACAATAGTCAGGTGCTGAAAGCAACCTAGGTGCCCATTAATAAATGAATGGATCAAAAACTATGGTACATTTACACAATGGAATTCTATGTGGCAGAAAGAAAGAAAAGGAGCTCCTACCCTTTGGGACAGCATGGATGCAACTGGAAAGCATTATTCTAAGCGAAATAAGCCAGGTGGTGAAAGACAAATACCATATGATCTCACCTTTAACAGGAACCTAATTAACAAAACAAAGAAGCAAAATATAACCAAAGACACTGAAATAGAGAACAGGCTGACAGTGACCAGAGGGAAGAGGGGAGGGAATTTCAGAGGAAAAGGGGAAAGATTTGCAGGAACAAGTATAAAGGACACATGGACAAAAACAAGGGAGGTGGAAATGGGAAGGAGGTGGGGAGAGATGGGTGGGTGGGTGGGTGGGCTGAGATGGGGGTAGAAAACAGAAAACTGTACTTGAACAACAATTAAAATAAAATTCTGCGAACCAGGCATCGCAGGTTCGATTCCCAGTCAGGGCACATGCCTAGGTTGCAGGCCATGTGCCCCAGCAACCGCACATTGATGTTTCTCTCTCTCTCCCTCTCCATTCCCTCTCTAAAAATAAATAAATTAAAAATAAATAAAATTAAATTAAAAAATAAAAGTTATATGGAAGTAAATTTTCCCAAACACAGCCAAGGCAGTCATGAAGAACAGTGTATGAAGACTGACTCTGAAAGATGTAAAGACATTAAAATATCATAAAATACATACATACATACATACATACATAAATGGTTTGAAATTCTGGATTCAGGGTGACTTAGATGGAATATAGGGAACATATTAGGTTTGTTTTGCTATTATAACATCTACCAAATTTTACTACATCTTCTCTGCTTCCTTTGGTGCCAGTACTTCCTCATGAAATTTATTATTTAGTTTTTGAAATAGACTATTTTTTCAAAAAATGTATTGAAAGAATGTGAAGTATATACAATAGCATTGTTTAGTCTCAGTAATATATTATTTAAGTGTACTGCACTTTACTAATCACACATTAGTTTCAGTATCAGAATACTTAGAGAAAGTCTGGAGACTCTTTAATGTTAATGAAAACATGAAATTGAAGTTGTCTGCCATCAGTTTGGGTTGAACAAACTTACAGACAAAATTTGGCTTTGTCCTTAAAACTTCATTGGAGTAGGTAGTAAACCTTACAAACTCCATAAGAAATTGACAAGATTTCCAAGATGGCTGTAAAGTAGATGAAAGTTGCATCCATTTCCTTTCCACCCTAAACCAATTTACAGCTAAACTGCAGATCAATCAACCTGACAACAAACTGAAAGCTAGCAGACATAAAATATTATAACCAAGGAGTACAGAAAATGCTACATAGAGACTGGCAAGAAGGATTCAGACATAGTGTGAGAAAGCCCCCACATGCAGATGCGGTAGCAGCTGAGAAGCTGGAGATACATCATGGCTATGGAACTCCTCCCGCTAGGAGTGTGGAGTCTTAAACCATATGCAGTGATCCCCAGCCCAGAGCAACAGAGATGGATAGAAGAGTCTGTATAGCATCTGGTGGTGGAAATCGGTGGGGATTTATCCTGCCTGGGAGACTCAGAGCACATCTTCACAGGGTAGAGCACCTTGTTCGTTTTTAGTCTATTCAAACTGTGTGCTTAAAAAAACCAATAGTTTTTCAAATTTTGAATAGTGTTGTAATAGTTGAACTATTATATTTTTTTTGCTAAAACACTTTAATACTAAAATCTGATTGCCTCATTTGAGGGAATAATTTGACTGTAATTGTTAACTCCAAATTTAGTTATTCTATTTATGTTTTTAAGTTTATTTTGTCACCAGACAATTGCCTACGTTTGAACATGAGGCAAGAGAATGTGTATCTTATGCCAAAGGACATCGAATGAAGCCCCCTTGGATAATTTTTGTTTACTCTTTTACCCTTACAATTATGTTAATGTCATTTATTTGGCCGTGGCATTCTCATACCTCTGTATTAGATCTCAAATTGATATTTCATATTTTGTATTAAGTGTGGTGACTTAGTTAATTTTTTCTAAAAGGTAGTAGTTGGAAGTAATACATTGGCCTAGTAATGTCATTAGTCTAAAATTTTAATTCATAACATTTTATAAATACTTAAAACTTTGGAGAGGCTTCCAAGGTAATTTCTTTAGTAACATTTTTGCACCGAGATTATAATTTTTTTAAGTACAGTATGCTTAGAACCAGTCCAAACATATAAATAAAAATATTTAACATGCTAATTTATGTTGGCCTATCATCTATCAACCCCTCTTTATAAAATGTTGGGAATTGATAATTATGTAGAGATACAAAAGTACAGTTAACTTAATTCATTTTTTCCTTGTTTTTAGTGGGAGATTTTGATAAGATCTGGAGAGAACATTGTGAGGATGAGGAAACACTTTGTGAATATGCCGTTGCAATGAAAAATTTGGCAGATAATCATTGGGCAAAAAGTTGTGAAGGTGAAGGTCGTATTGAATGGTGTTGTAGGTGAGTGTTTTTATGAACTAACATGTTTGGTTTCTAATGTATTGTTGACACTCTCAAATTTAAATAATGCTGTGTATAATTTATTGTACCAAAATGGAAGTGTTTGAAAACAGTTGATGTTTTTTAAATAACTTCTCACCCCTTGGTTCACTTTCTCTAGGTTTATTTTATTCCTTTTTAAATCAAAAGATATTTCTCTGATATAATTTAAAATTTTCTGCTTCAACTTTATTTAAAAGAATAGCTTTAAAAACATTTAACATATTTAACATTAATCCAATAAAATATGAAAATTAACCTGATTCATCATTAAAGTTAGAAGATAGAAATTTCTGTAGATAAATATCCATATTTAGATTCAAGTAGAAGTGAGTATTTTTCTATAATTTAAAATTTGAAAACTTATAAGTTTCAAAATCATGAATTTTTGGTGTGTGATTCAGGGTATTCCAGCACTTATATTGACTTTGGGGGATGCTTATTTTCTAATAGTATAGATTCTAATGTTAAAAACATCAGAAAATAAAATACTGATGATAATTTTTCCATTGTGATAAAACTATAAGAATGGATATATATGTTAACTGGATTTTAAAATGAACTCCCAGAAAACAAATATTATCTTTCAACGTGGACAATAAGTTTACAATAACATGAGGTTTATATATTTTAAACATGAATTTTTAAAAGAGATTTTCCTTATTTATTTTTAGACACAGGGGAAGTATGGAAGACAAGGAGGGAGAGAAACATCAATGTGTGGTCTCCTCTTATGTGCCCCATGCTGGGGACCTGGCCCACAACCTAGGCATGTGCCCTGACTAGAAATCAACCAGCAACCCTTTGGTTCTCAGGCCAGTGGTTAATCCACTGAGCTACACCAGCCAGGGCTAGGTTTATATTTTATATCAAATTTTTATTCAAAATTTTTGTTAATCTCATTTAAAAAGTATGTAATAGTGTCTGTTTCATTCATTCAACAAGTGATTCAGAGAAAAAGATGTATTTATATTATCTTATTTATTTAATAATATTTTTTAGTGTTTTCTACTACAGACAAAAATCTGTGCTCTCATCATGTAGCTTATATGCTAGCAGCAGTTAGAAGCAAGAAATAATACGTAAAGTAAATATATAATAGGTCAGAAATAATAAGTGCCATGAAAAAAAAAAGGAAAAATAAAAGAGCTTTAAATAGGGTAGACAGAGAGGGCCTCACTGAAATGATATGTATAAAATGCCTAAAGGAAATTAGAGCACAAGACCCAACAAGTCTAAAGCCCTTGAGGCAGGACCATGCTGGCATGTTTCAGATAGAGCAAGGAGACCACTGGTGTGGCTAGAGCAGAATGAGAGGGGGAGGATGGTAGAAAACAAGATAATGAATAGCTAGATTTTTAGTTTTTTGAGGAAGTTCCGTACTGTTTTCCACAGTGGTTGCACCAGTCTGCATTCCCACCAACAGTGTACTAGAGTTCCCTTTTCTCGACAACCTCCCCCGTACTTGTTTGTTGATTTGGTTATGATGGTCATTCTGAAGTGGCGTCTCACTGTACTTTTAATTTGCATATCTCTGATGGCTAGTGATGCTGAGCATCCTTTCGTATGTCTGGCCCTCTGTCTGTCCTCCTTGGAGGTGTCTGTTGAGGTCCTTTGCCCATTTTTAATTGGATTGTTTGTCTTCCCTGAAACACCAGTTCAAAAGAACCTGTACACCCCAGTGTTCATAGCAGTGCAGTTTACAATAGCCAAGTGCTGAAAGAAACCTAAGTGCCCACCAGTAAATGAGCGGATTAAAAAAACTGTGGTGCATTTACAAAATGGAATACTACACAGCAGAAAAGGAGGTTCAGCTCTTCACGACAGCATGAATGGAACTGGAGAGTATTATGCTAAGTGAAATAAGCCAGGTAGTAAAAAATAGATACCGTATGATCTCAACTATAAGTGGAACCTATTCAGCAAAGTAAACAAGCAAGCAAAATAGAACCAAAGACATTGAAACAAAGAACAAACTGATAGTAACCCAAGGGGCGGGGGCGGGGGGAAATGATAACCAGGGAAAGAAGAAAAGGGTTGTCAGGAACATGTATAAAGGACCCATGGACAAAGCCAAAGGGGTGTAGGATTGAGAGTGGGAAGTGGGGGAGGAAGAGGGAGGGGAGAGTGGTAAGGGGAAAATGGAGACAACTGTATTTGAACAGCAATTAAAAAAACAGCTAGATTTTGTAGGGGCTGATGGACCATTATGAAGACATTGGCATTTCTACCTGAGATGAGAACTCGGATGTTTTAAGAAGAGGCGTAATAGGTTTTTATTAGCATTTTAAAATGTCAGTAGTTATTAAGAATTAATTGCTGTGTTAAGGTCAACTATAGGAAGGGTACAAGGGTATAAGTAAAGACACTAGTTTGGAGGCTACTGCAACAATCAAGACACAAAATTATAGTGAAATAGTTTTTCTTGGAGGGTGAGGAAGTGAGTGAATGGATAGGACAGTGTAGTAGGATTACTGCTCAAATTAGTATAATGATTTAGAGACAAAAAGAGATGATGGTGTATATATTGTGATGATTATGATAATATGTAAGGTGGAAATTGAATGTGAGAAGGGTGAGGAGCAGTAAAAAGGTGGTAGGTACCCTTACTGGATTCTGGAATCAAAGAACTGTGGAGTTGGGGAAACTATAGGAAGGAACCAAAATAATAGGAGATGGGATATTTGAAATTAAAGTGTCTGGGGGTTTTGGTTTGGTTCTACAAAGAAAATGGTTATAAATCTGACTTTTCTATAGAGTATACATTTTCTCCTTCAGCTAAGAAAATGAAGTACTGGTACTTCATTTGAAGAAATGAAGAAATGGTACTTCTGAACCAAATATTTCCCTTGAAACACAGAAATAATGATGTAATTGAGTCAGAAAATCAGCACTATCACTATTTAAGACCATCATTCTTGGCTCTTAGCAGCGCTGCTTTTAAATGAGTATTACAGTACGTAAGGCAAGCTCTCAAACTTTATTTCTTACATGGACTTCGATATGTGGTATTCTCTCTATTTTCTTTTTTTTATTTACTATCGTTGTTATAGTTGTCCCCATTTGCTCCCTATTACTCTCCCCCAAAGTACCCCATGTTCCACATATGTGGTATTCTCATAGTATTTGTTTGTTGTACCATCTGTTTGAATAATGAACCTGTTCCCACCTCACTCTTTTTTTTCTTTAAATACATGTTTTTATCAATAGATATTGTATCCACATATGTTCTAAAATAGGTCATTTTTAGGTCAAACTGCTGAATATTAATAAGAATTTAGGTCAAACTTCTGAAAAAGAACAGTGACAAACTATGGTAAAATGATTTTACTGTGGGAAGTAATCCCAAGAGGAGTTTTATAACTTCTACTCTAAACTTAAAAGAAGGGGAGTCAAAACAATATTGTGACTTATCTGTATAACTTGGATTATATATAATTCCTTTCTTTGTTGATAGTTGTAAAACAGCAGTGTCATTGTGAAAGCTAAAGTGGGCTTTAAAAAGGGTTTGATAAAAGTTTGTTTACAGTTATTTATACTTAAACCTTTATAGGAATGGCATGTGAGATAAGTCTTATTGACATTATCTTGTTAAGATTTTGTTGATTGGTTAGCTTAAAGAATTATGCATATTTCTTCCAAAATGTAATAAAATTTTATTTGTAATACCAAGTATTAAAAACTAGAAACAAAATACAGTATAAAGGTATAATTGGGACTTCTGGCCAAGATGGAGGTGTAGGTAGACACACTGTGCCTCCTCGCACAACCAAATAAGGACAACAAAAATTTAGAAACAAAAGAAAACAACCAGAACTGACAGAAAATTGAATTGTACAGAAGTCCAACAACCAAGGAGTTAGACATATTCATTTAGTCCGGTAGGAGGAGCGGAGTTGGGCAGCCGGGCGGAGAGGAGTCACAGCAAAGACTTCCAGTCCCGGCACACAAGGCAGCAGCTGACAGACCCCAGGCACGGGGGTGGCAGAGGGCTAGACCCAGTGAGACGATCAGGGTGACTGGCTGAACAAGCAGTCCCACATTCGTGCAGACAAACCAGGCGAAGTTGGAGAGCGACACAGACTGAGCAGCCCAGGGCCCCAACTCAGGGAAATAAAGCCTCAAAACACCAACTGAAAGCACCTGTGGGAATTGAGGCAGTGGGAGAGACTCCCAGCCTCACAGGAGCATTTGTTGGAGAGATCCACAGGGTCCTAAAACATACACAAGCCCAACCACCCAGGAATCAGCACCATTAAGGCCCAGTTGCTTGGGGGGAGCAATGAAGGGACTGAAATCCAACAGAGAGTGGAGCCAGTGCCATTGTTCCCTCTCGGACCCCGCTTGTACATACAGCGTCACAACCCAGCGACTGGGCTGACGTGCCCTGATGAAAACCTAAAGTTCTGCCCCTCGTACCTAACAGGCACGATAAGACCAAAGAAAAAAGAGGAGAGGGCAAACAGAAGAACAGATCAAAGTCTCAGAGCAAATACTTTTAAGAGACAAAGAGATAGCCAACCTGTCAGATGCACAGTTCAAAGCACTGGTGATCAGGGTGCTCACAGAATTGGTTGCTTTTGGTCGCAAACTATATGAAAAAATGAAGGCTACGCTAAGTGAAATGAAGGAAAATGCACAGGAAACCAATAGTGATGGGAAGAAAACTGGTACTCAAATCAATGGAGTGGACCAGAAGGAAGAAAGAAACAACCAAACAGGAAAGAATGAAGAAATAAGAACTCAAAAAATGAGGAGAGGCTTAGCAACCTCCAGGACATCTTTAAACGTTCCAACATCTGAATTATAGGGGTACCAGAAGGGGAAGAGGAAGAGCAACAAGTGGAAAAGTTATTTGAACAAATAATGAAGGAGAACTCCCCCAATCTGGCAAAGGAAATAGACTTCTAGGAAGTCCAGGAAGCTCAGAGAGTCCCAAAGAGGTTGGACCCAAGGAGGAACACACCAAGGCACATCATAATTACATTACCCAAGATTAAAATGAAAGAGAGAATCCTAAAAGCAGCAAGAGACAAGGAGACAGTAACCTACAAAGGAGTTCCCATCAGACTGTCAGCTGATTTCTCAAAAGAGACCTTACAGCCAAGAAGGGACTGGAAAGAAGTATTCCAAGTCATGAAATGCAAGGATCTACATCCAAGATTACTCTATCCAACAAAGCTTTCATTTAGAATGGAAGGGCAGATAAAGTGCTTCCCAGATAAGGTCAGGTTAAAGGAGTACATCATCACCAAGCCCTTATTATATGAAATGTTAAAGGGACTTATCTAAGAAAAAGAAGATAAAAAACACATATAGTAAAATGACAGTAAACTCACAATTATTAACAACCACACCTAAAGCAAAACCAAAAACAAACTAAGCAAACAACTAGAACAAGAGCAGAACCACAGAAATGGAGATCACATGGAGGGTTATCAACAGGGGAGTGGGAGGAGGAGAGAGGGGGAAAAGGTACAGAGAAGAAGTAGCATAGATGGTAAGTAGAAAATAGACAGGGGGAGGGCAAGAATAGTATGGGAAATGTAGAAGCTAAAGAACTTATGACACATGGACATGAACTAAAGGGAATGTGGGTGGGAGAGGGTGTGCAGGGTGGAGGGGAGTGTAGGGGGGGTAATGGGACAACTGTAATAGCATAATAAAAAAATTTTAAAAAGGTATGAATTGTATGTTCAATAAAATAATTTGACTTTTTTAACACTTTACACAGAGAAACGTATACACTATTTTCTGAGCCACTTGAAAGTATATAGCAGATAACATTTCAACCTAATAACATCTCCTCTAAGAATAAGGACATTCCTCTGCATATTTATAATATTATCATTATATTAAGACAACAGTAATTCCCTAAAAGATCCTGTTCATAAATTCATGTTTTTCTTATTCTCCCCAAAGTGTACTTTATAGTATGTTTGTTTTTTCTTAATCCAGTTAGGGCTCATGCATTGCATTGGGTGATTATATTTCTTCTGGTTCATATTTTTGTTTTCCATTAAAATTGAATTTTTAAGTAAATGTATGTTCTGTGAAATAGCTCACATTCATAGATTTGAACATGTTTGTGATTACTGGTTCAAGGTGGTTAATAGCATTTTTCAAATATTCTATATTTCCTCATTAATTTTTCTTTTTGGCTTTTCACTTTTTCATTTACCAAGAGAGGTGTTTTCAAGATATTATTTTTCTCAATTTTTCTGTAACAATTATCTGGCTCTTCTTTAGAAACTTGGTTTTTCTATTGAAGTTCTCCATATTTTCATCTATTCAGTTAATCCTTTTTTTATTAAAAAATTAAAACAGTTGTTTTAAAGTCCTTGTCTCCTTATTCCAACATGCAGTTTATCTGTGGGTCTGTAACCTCTGGATGGGTTATTTTTGGTTATGGATCATCTTTATTTGCTTCATTTATGACTGGTAATTTTAAATATATATATACTGGCATTGTATTTAGAAGAGCCTGGTATAAATATTATTTTTTCCTAGAGAAGGAATGTTTTTTTTCTGATACACAGCTAGGATGAGATACAGAACGTTTTGATCCCATCAGATGTTAAACTAGATTGAGAAGGTAGATTACCTCTTTAGATAGTTTCAGTTCACCTCTGGCGTCAGGTACTTTGAGAGTGAGTCCTGTTCTATGTATATTAAAAATGTCCTCTAGTAGGACTCTTTGACCTAAGCCCAAGGAAGAGTGCAGAGAATGTTCTCTGCTTTTTAGTTCCACTCCAAGCCTCCATTGCTGCCCCCTGTACTTGAAGAGCTATAGAGGTAAACAGAAGGAGAATGGGGAGAACAATCTCTGCATTTGGGTTTCTTAAATATTCCAGTCTGTGACACGATTCTAAGGAGGCATTAAAAGCTCTGCTGGTTCCTGTTTAGTAGAACAGAATTTCTCTACCATGGAAGGCTTGATCCTGTGCATCCCATGCAGTATTTCAACAAATGCCCAAAGTGCCTGTGATGATCCCTTCCCATCTAGAAAGGGCTTGTGTCCCTGAATTCAGTTTCTTCAAACCCCCTTGCACCCTCAGCTCTCTCGATTTCTTTTTAATATATTGTTTTTTTAACTATATAGTTTCTTTTTCTACTTACAGCATAACCAGATATCTTTTGTGATTATATTCTTATCCAAAATTAGCTTTGTGTCCTGTTTTGGATATATTTGATTGTTTTCTCATGGTGCCATTTAACTACTTACTCAGTTTCCTTTATCTCACGTAAACTGAAAGTTGGGTCTACAGTGTTGATCAGGTCACATGTTTTTGCTGAAATATCTATTAGGTGAAACTGCATAATTCATACTGCATCACATTAGCAGGTTCTTATTATCAGATTATTCCACCACTAGAGATGCTAAATGTTTCCATTTGGTTAAGATGATGTCTACTACTAGATCCTTCTATTTTAAACTTAGTGTTTTTCTTTTACAATTAACAAGTAGAATGATATTTTGGCTTATGGATAAATCCCATCTCCCAACAATATTTCAACTAACAGGTATACTGTCATTTACTATATAATTTTACTTGGGGTTGCAAAATGATTTTTAAATTTTTTTAAATTTTTTAAATTTTAAAATATTATTCCTTGCATTTATTAATTGTTATTATTCTGTAAAAATAAGCTTTCTTGTATGAACAAAGAATGATGACATGTCCAGAAAGGCTGGATAAAAAAATAAACATAGATATGTAAATCTTTTTGCTTAATTATCAGTTTTCATAAGGAATTGGTATAATAGTTAATTCCAATTGTGACAAGTTTTTTTCTTTTTTTCTTTGTAATATATCTGTAACCTCTGGATTGTTAGTTATTCACTTTTTTCCCATTAGTCTCCAATGTTTTTTTTTTTTTTCTGTTAAATTATTCCATATTTAGTCAGTGGATAACCCTTCAAAGCTGACTTTTATGTTCGACATCACTTTTGAGCCCTTTCTTACTATCTAGTACAAGATGAGCCTTTACTGTCCCTGCCTAAGTTGTAGTATTAACCTATTTATTTGAGCCCTAATACTTTTAATGAGAAATGGCACTTAGAAATCTTGATCTAGGTACTAGATATGCTTCTGGGGTGTCCTTCCTTCTAGAATTTTTCAATGAAGAGAGAAAAAATTCTACATAGTTAAACTCATAATTTATGTTTTCGGTTAAAATGTAATGTTACAGGATTTTTTAAACATCTTTATTTTTATGTTCTCACTTATATTACACTGAAGGACTTAATTCTGAATAACATTAATACATTTGCTTTGTCCTATAGTGTACATATAATGGTCTCAAAATTACTATACCAATTTTTCTTCTAACAATAAACTGAGTTTTCTTCCCAGTTCTTTTGTCTTTAGAATATATCCCAATAAGGGTCATAATACTGTTTTTAAAAGCTACTTGAAACAGTTACTTTATGTATGGTTTTGTTACCAATTTACTATAATTGGTTTCATTTTATCTTCAGTTTTATAGGTTCCCCCCCCAGTTTTCTGTATTTTTGGAGTACTATAAAACATTTACATGGTTCAGCAATCAAACTTTATTTTTAAAAAGTATACTCAAAAGGCTTCTTTCCATTTTCTTCGTTTCTTGTTTATTTTACCAGGGTATATAGATTTCTTTCTCAATTTGATCTTATTTGCAAGCTTTTCCTATTAATACAGTCATAGTGAATAACCTTGTGTGTACTCTTTTTGTACTTTTGGCATTTTATCTTGGTATAGTCCAAGATATGGAACTCAAGGATAAAAATGTAAAAATATATGTGATTTTGTTAGATATTGCTAAATCACCCTTCAGAGAGGTTATATCATTTTTCAATTTCATTAGCAAAAAACTGAGAATACTTTTTTCTTTACAAACTCACCAACAGAGTATATTGCCCACAAGTTGAGTTTTTGACAATCTGATAATAAATGGGATTTGGTATCTCTGTGTGGTTTTAATTTATGTTTCTCATATGAATGATGTTGAATGTGTTTTCATATAATTGGGAATTATATGCCTTTTTTTCTATGAGTTATGTTTTTGATACTTTTTTTCTATTGATTTTTGGTCCCTTTTTCTTGATTATTTTTAGAGCTCTTTGTATAATTTACTGTTATGTGCTCTTTTTCATTGGTTTTGTTTATATCTTTTGCCAAGCAGGTATTTGGTTTGTTATGTAGGAGTTTTTTGTTCTTACATAATTAGATCTATTTGTCTCTCCTTTTAGTGCTTCCAGATTTTGATTGTTTTATAAAAGCCTTCCTGATTCCCAGACTATAAGAATTCCTATTCATAATTCACTCATGTTTTCTTTTAGTGCTTATGTGATATCATTTTTATATTTAGATCTCTCATGTATTTGGATTTAGTCTGGTGTTTGTTGTTAGGTATAGATATAATTTTTCCACCTAAATAATTATCTATATCACAATATCACTTATGAAAAGTTCACCTTTTCTACAATGACTTGATGTGACACAAATATTACGTGTCAAGTTTTCCCATATAGTTGGTTCCGTGTGAATACTTTATGTTGCATTTCATTGTCTATATCATTCAATCAGTGTTATTCTATAACATCTCTCCTGCACCTCCACTACCATTCTTCTTTCTCGAGATTTTCCTAGTTATTCTTGCCTTTGTTTTGTTCCATGCGTATTTTAGAATCAACTGGCCTAACTAAAGTTTTGAGTTTGTGTTTTTATTGATGATATATTAAACTTTTAATAACTGGAAAAAACTTATATCTTTAAAATGCTGAATCATTGTAACCATGAAAAAAGTATGTATGTCTTTTTATTTGTCCTAATCTAGTTTTTTAATTCTTTATTTTATTGATTATGCTATTACAGTTGTCCCATTTTCCCCCTTCACTCCCCTCCACCCTGCCCACCCCCTCCCACCCACATTCCCCCCTTTAGTTCATGTCCATGTATCATAAGTTCTTTAGTGTCTACATTTCCCTTACTATTCTTACCCTCCCCCTGTCTATTTTCTACCTATTGTCTATGCTACTTATTCTGTGTATCTTCCCTTCCCTCCCACTTCCCTATTGCTAACCTTCCATTTGATGACTTTTTTTTTTTTTTTACTGTTCATAGTTTTAATCTTCTTTGTCTTAGGTAAGTCCCTTTAACATTTCATATAATAAGGGCTTGGTGATGATGAACTCCTTTAACTTGACCTTATCTGAGAAGCACTTTATCTGCCCTTCCATTCTAAATGAAAGCTTTGCTGCATAGAGCAATCTTGGATGTAGATCCTTGCCTTTCATGACTTGGAATACTTCTTTCCAGCCCCTTCTTGGCTGTAAGGTCTCTTTTGAGAAATCAGCTGACAGTCTGATGGGAACTCCTTTGTAGGTTACTGTCTCCTTGTCTCTTGCTGCTTTTAGGATTCTCTCCTTCATTTTTACCTTGGTTAATGTAATTATGATGTGCCTTGGCGAGTTTCTCCTTGGGTCCAACCACTTTGGGACTCTCTGAGCTTCCTGGACTTCCTGAAAGTCTATTTCCCTTGCCAGATTGGGGAAGTTCTCCTTTACTATTTGTTCAAATAACGATTTTCCACTTGATGCTCTTCCTCTTCTCCTTCTGGTACCCCTATAATTCAGATGTTGGAACGTTTAAAGATGTCCTGGAGGTCCCTAAGCCTCTCCTCATTTTTTTTGAATTCTTGTTTCTTCTTTCTTTTCTGTTTGGTTGTTTCTTTCCTCCTTCTGGTCCGCACCATTGATTTCAGTCCCAGTTTTCTTCCCCTCACTATTGGTTCCCTGTGCGTTTTCCTTCATTTCTTTTATTGTAGCCTGCATTTGTTCATCTAATTTATGTCCAAAGTCAACCAATTCTGTGAGCTTCCTGATCACCAGTGCTTTGAACTGTGCATCTGATAATTTAGCTATCTCTTGGTCACTTAAAAAATTGGCTCTGGGGATTTTAATTCTGTTTGAGCCATCTTTTTTTATTTTTTATTTTCCTTTGATCTGGTTGTGTCTATTAGGTAAGGGCGGTGGAGCCTTAGGTGTTCACCGGGGCAGGCCACCCCAGTTGCTGGGTTGTGACATTGTATGTGTGGGCGGGGTCTGAAAGGGAACAATGGTGCCTGCTCCGCTCTCACTAGGACTTCAGTCCCCTTTGCCACCTCCCACAATCAAACTGGGTCTTTCTGGTGCTGGCTCCCAGGTGGGTGGGCTTGTGTACTTTCTTGGACTCTGTGAGTTTCCCCAAGAAGTCTCCTGTGAGGCTGAGAGAATCTCCCGGCCTCAGCTACAGCAGGTGTTTTCAATCGGTGCTCTTAGGCTTTGTTTCCCGGTGGTGCTGGGTCCCTGGGCCACGTGGTCTGTGTCGCTGCCCGTTTTCACTTAGTTTGTCTGCGCACGAATGTGTTGCTGTGAACAGCCAGCTGCCTTGTGCCCCTTACTGGGTCTGCTCGTTGCATCCCATGCCCAGGGTCTGCCACTGGTCTGTCAGCTGCTTCCTGCGCCCTGCTCGCCTGCGTCTGCCAGCCAGCACTTTGTCCTGTCGGGACCCCTCGACCCCTCACTGTAGGCGTCCGACTCCGCCCCTCCTTACTGGTCTGGATGTGTGGTAGTCCGACTTCTGTTCAGTTCATTTCTCTCTGTTCTGGTTGGATTTTTTTTGTTTCTCAATTTTTGTTGTCCTTAGTTTTGGTTACGCAGGGAGGCACAGTGCGACTACCTATTCCTCCATCTTGGCCAGAAGTTCTGTCCTAATCTAGTTATGAGTGGTAGTGTTTTAAGGCTATCTGTATAGTGATTATGCATATTTTTGTTGTATTTATCCCTAGATGTTTTATCATATTGTTGCTGTTATAAATGTGATCTTCACTTCCATTATATATTCAAACAGGTTATTGTTTATATTTTTGTGGAGACTTGATTTTTCTGTTTTACATCCTATTGTACTGAATTCTTTCACTTTGTTAGCTTATGATTGATTCTTTTGGGTTGTCTAGGTATACTGTCGTATCATCTGTGTGTCTCCAATTCATTTGACTAATTCTTTTACATTTGTCTGTTACATAGCTATACCTTCTAAATTTAGTGAAAACGTTTGTGGTATGTCCCTGTTAAATAAGTTATTGGCTTTTGATATATATGTTTAATTTCGCTGATAGAAAGTATTCACCAATTCCTGTATTATTGAGTGTTTTTATTAGGAGTATTGAATTTTTTTAAATGTCCTTTTCAGCATCTATAGAAATGAATAGGAGTTTTCTTATTAAATTTATGTTATGAATATAGCCCTGGATGGTGTGGCTCAGTGGGTTGAGCTCCAGCCTGCAAACCAAAAGGTTGCCAGTTTGATTCCCAGTCAGAATAAATGCCTGGGTTACAGGTGCAGAGCCCCGTTTGGGGGTGTACAAAAAGCAACTGATTGATCTCTCACACAGCAGTGTTTCTCTCCCTCTCTTCCCTTCTGTCTAAAAAATAAATAAAATCTTTTTTAAATTATGAGTGTAGTGAATTATATTAATTTAAAAACTTATATTGGATCATCCTTTCATTCCTGAAACACATACTCTCTGGTCATGCTTGATTCTGTTTGCTAAAATTTTATTTAATATTTTACATTGATATTTACAAGTGATGTTGGTTGGTGTTTTTTGTAGAAATTATCAGATCTTATTCTCATTGTTATTTTGCTCCCTAAAAGTGACTTTGAAAAATTTATTTTGTTTTTATGGTCTGGAACTATTTACATAGTTTTGAGGTTGCCTCATTTGTACTTGTGGGAGTTTACCTTAAAAGGTAATTGAGTTAAAACACAGAGAGTTTATTTTTGTGTGTGGTGTAAGAAGGTGGTCTAGTTTCATTTTTCTACATGTATCTGTCCAGTTTTCCCAACACCATTTATTGAATAAACTATGTTTAGCCCACTGTATGTGTTTGCTTTCTCTGTCAAATATTAGTTGGCTATAAAGTTGTGAGTTCATTTCTGGGTTCTCTATTCTGTTCCATTGATCTGTGTGTGTGTCTGTATGCCAGTACCATGCTATTTTGGTTACTGTAGTCTTACAGTATAGTTTGATATTAGATAGTGTGGTTTTTCCAACTTAGTTATTTTTCTCAAGATTGTTGTTGCTATTCCGGGCCTTTTGTGGTTCCATATAAATTTTGGAAATATTAGTTTTAGTTCTGTGAAATATGCCATTGGTATATTGATAGAAATTGTATTGAATGTATATGTGCGTAGATTGCCTTGGGTAGTATGGACATTTTAATGGTGTTAATTTCTTCTATCCGTGAACATTGGTATGTGCTTCCACTTATTTGTATATTCTTCAATTTCTTTCTTCAGTGTCTTATAATTTTCCAAGTACAGGTCTTTTACATCCTTGACTAGATTTATTCCTAGGTTGTTTTTTTTTCTTTTTGAAGTAAACATGAATGGGATTGTTACCTTAATTTCCTTTTGATAGTTCATTTTGACATATAAAAATGCAACAGAGTTCTGGATATTAATTTTGCATCCTGCTACTTTACTGGATTCATTGATCAGTTTTAGTAGTTTCTTGTAGAATCTTTGGGATTCTCTATGTGCAGTATCATATCATTTGCAAACAAAAACAATTTTACTTCTTCCTTTCCAATTTGGATGCCTTTTATTTCTTGTTTTCGTCTGATTGCTATGGCTAGGACTTCTAGTACTATGTTGAACGAGAAAGGTAAAAGCAGACATTCCTGTTTTGTTTCTGATCTTAAGAGGAACATTTATAGTTTTTGCCTATTGAGAATGATGCTGGCAGTGGGTTTTGTTGGGGTCCGCCCTGCCTGGTCTCAGGAAGCTGTAACCCCCCATGACTTAGGCTGAGTGAGAGACCTCCAGACCAGGAGAACCACCAAGGAGACAAAAACTTATTTCCCTGGCATGAATGCTGCCTGTTCTGTGCCTGGCCTCTTATGCTTGATCAGTTAGCCAGTGATGGGTAAGATTTCCCAGAGTGGGAATCGCCTAAGACAGGCATGATCATGAGGAGGCCTCAGGGAAGAGACTCAGGGCTGTGGAAAAGAAGGGGTGATCGACATCAACCCCTGCTGGCATCAACCCCTGCCCCCTCGGCTTTGTCAAAGCCTGAGTCCTTGTTCTTAGATGTGAGAAATCCAAGTCTCCTGGTTGCCTTTGTCTCCTCTGCCCGACTCAGGCCTGGGGAAACAACAAGGGCGGTGCAGTCCAGACCTGAGTCGGTGGACCCCCGAGGTAATCAGGCTTGGGACATAGAATATGCAAGATCCTGTAAGATCTGCTTGCTGGAGGGGGTTATTAAATTAGAGTATGAAGGCACAGGCAGGAAACGAAAACTAGCTTTTGGGTCCTGTAGTCTTTTCAAATGATAAAACCCCAAACTTTGCCCAGAATCCCAGCAGGAGTTCTGTCAGCACCTTTGAAAGTTACCTATTCCTTTTGATCTTTACTGCCAGACTGTGAATCCACAAACTGAGTCTGTATTCTTAATAAAAAGCCTTCTCAGGCGGGGGCTCAGGGCGCTGTCCACTAGAGAGAGTGGCCGTTTCGTCCCTATTTCCCCACAGGACCTGGTTGTCTCTGTGTATGTTTATTTTGTGTTTCGACGAGCATCCACAGCGGGGATGGATACTGCTGGCCAGTATCCTCCACAGGGTTTGGCACATATGGCCTTTATTATATGGAGATATGTTCCTCTGTTCACACTTTGCTGGAATTTTTTTTTTTATCATAAATGGATGTTGGGTTTTTTCAAATGCTTTTTCTTCAACTATTTTAAGATCATGTGGTTTTTATCCTTCATTTTGTCTATGTGCTATATCACATTTATTGATATGCACATATTGTACCAAATTTGCATCCCGGGGAAAAAGTCATGTGTTCATGTTGTGTGATCTTTTTGATGTATTGCTGTATTTGGTTTGCTAATATTTTGTTGACAATTTTAGCATCTATGTCTATTAGTGATACTGGCCTATAATTTTATAGGGTTTTTTGTAGTGTTTATATCTGGTTTTGGAATTAGGATAATGCTGGCCTAGTAAAGTAAGTTTGGGAGTCTTCCCTCCTCTTGAGTTTTTTGGAGTAGTTTGAGAAAGAGAGATGTTATTTTTTTCTTGGAATGTTCGGTAAAATTCACCTTTGAGGCCATCTGGTCCAGGGCTTTCGTTTGGTGGGAGGTTTTTGATTACTACTTCAGTATCACTAGGTATAATCTGTCTATTCATATTCTCTGATTCTTCCATGATTTAGTTTTGAAAGATAGTAGAATATATTTCTAGGAATTTGTTCATTTTTGTCCAGGTTATCCAATTTGTTGGCATATAGTTGTAATACTTTCTTACAGTCCTTTGTATATTTTTACTGTCAGTGTTATTTCTCCTCTTTCATTTCTGATTTTATTTATTTGGATCCTCTCTTTTTCTTGTGAATCAGGTTAAAGGTTTGAAAGTCTTGTTTATCTTTTCAAAAACTAGCTGTTGGATTCATTGATCATGTGTATTTTTTTTTAAGAATGTATTTCATTTATTTCTGCCCTGATTATATTTCCTTCCTTCTACTCACTTTGGGCTTGGTCTCTTGTTCTTCTTCAAGTTCCTTAAGTATAAAGTCAGATTGTTTATTTGAGCTTTTTCTTGTTTCCTGAGATAGGCATGTAATGCTATGAATTTCCATTTTAGGATTGCTTTCTCTTTACCTTGCAGATTTTGTGTTGTTGTGTTCTCATTTTCATTTGCTTCAAGATATCTTTTTTTTTTTAATTAATAGGATTTATTTTGTCTGAATTCACTATTTTCAATATATAACAAAAGGTTTGAATTTAGGTATTGTATCCTCTCTTCAAAAGAGTTTGCAGAAATCCTGCTTGATACAAAGTAAGCTTAAGAGAGTTCAAACAATTTAGTGTATATTTTACACAATAAAAAGTGGGTGAAGATGAACATTAGACTGTTCTAGTCATATTTTCCTCATAGATTTTAGGACCTTTTGTATTACACATCATGTAATAGAAATTATAGGCATTTCTTTTGAGTATGTTTATCTGTTTTTCTTATTTAATCTCTTTTAAAAGTTTTGGTGTTTTTTGGTTATTGTTGTGCAATTATAGTTGTACCCCCTTTCCCCCCAATCCAGTCCCCTATTCTACCCATGCCCCATATCCCCCATTCCATCCTCCGACCCCAACATTGACTTTGTCCTTGGGTCCTTTATATGTGTTCCTTGACTTGATCCTTCCCCTTCTTTACCCAGTTATATCCCTCACACCTCCCCTCTGGTACTGTCAGTTTGTTCTCTATTTCCATGTCTCTGGTTATATTTTGCTTGCTTGTTTTTCTTGTTGATTAGGTTACACTTAAAGGTGAGGTCATATGATATTTATCTTTCCCAGCCTGGCTTATTTCAGTTAGCATAATACTCTCCAGTTCCATCCATGCTGTGATGAAGGGTAGGAGTTCCTTCTTTCTTCATGTCTGTAGTATTCCATTGTGTAAATGTACCACAGATTTTTGATCCACTCATTTCCTGATGGGCTCTTAGGCTGTTTCCAGGACTAGGCTATTGTAAATAGTGCTGCTAAACATACGGGTGTATAGGTTCTTTTGAATTGGTGTTTCAGGATTCGTAGGCTATAACCTAAGCACTGGAATTGCCAAGTTAAAAGGCTGTTCCATTTTTTGGTTTTTTGAGGAAATTCCATACCGTTTTCCACAGTGGCTACACTTGTCTGCATTCTCACCAACAGTGTACCAGCGATCCCTTTTATCCACAACCTTGCAGGCACTTGTTTGTTGATTTGCTTATAATGGCCATTCTGACCAGTGTAAAGTGGTGTCTCATTGTGGTTCTAATTTTTATCTCTCTGATATCTAGTCAGGCTGAGCATTCTTTAACATGGGCCTTCTGTATGTCCTCCTTAAATAAGTGTCTGTTCAGGTCCTTTGCCCATTTTTTAATTGGATTGTTTGTCTTCCTAGCATGGAGTCGTGTGAGTTCTTTATGTATTTTGGAGATCAAACCCTTGTCTGAGATATCATAGGCAAGTATATTTTCCATACTGTTGGATCCTCTTTATTTTACTGATGTTTTCTCTAGCCATGCAGAAGCTTTTTAATTTGATGTACTCCCATTTATTTATTCTTTCCATTATATCCCTTGCTCTAAGGGATGTGTCGGTGAAAACACTGCTGCATGGAATATCTGAAATTTGCCTGCCTATGTTTACCTCTAGGACTTTCAAGGTGTTGCAACTTATAAGTCTTTTATCCATCTTGAGTTTATTTTGGTGTATGGTGTAAGTTGGTGTCTAGCTTCATTTTTTTTTTTGTATGTCGCTGTCCAGATCTCACAACCCCATTTGTCGAATAGGCTATTTTTACTCCATTTTATGCCCCTGCCCTTTTGTCAAATATTGATTGACCACAGAAACCTGTTTTTTTTCCTGGGCTCTCTATTCTGTTTCATTGATCCATGTGTCTGTTTTTATGCCAGTACCAGACTGTTTTGATTACAGTAGCCTGGTAATATAGTTTGATATCAGGTATTGTGATCCTTCCTACTTTGTTCTTCTTTCCCAGAATTGCTGAGGCTATTCAGGGTCATTATGGTTCCACATAAATTTTTGAAATGTTTTTCCTATATCTGCGAAACATCATTGGTATTTTAATAGGGATGGTGTTGAATCTATACATTGTTTTGGGTAGTGTGGACATTTTGATGATGTTAATTCTTCCCATCCATGAACATGGTATATGCTTCTATTTATTTGTGTCTTCCTTAATTTCATTCTTTAGTGTTCTGTACTTTTTTGTATGCAGATCTTTTAGCTCCTTGGTTAGGTTTATTCCCAGGTAGTTTATTTTTCTTGTTACTATAGGAAGTGGGACATTTTTGTTTAATTTATGCTTCTGATATTTCACTGTTGGTGTGTAAAAATCCATTCTATTTCTGAATATTGACTTTGTATCCCACTGTTTTGCCAAATTCAGTTTTTAGGTCAAGTAGTTCTTTGGTGGAGTCTGTAGGGTTTTCTATGTACACTCTTATGTCATCTGCAAACAAAGACAGTTTTAATTCTCCCTTACTAGTTTGGATGGCTTTTATTTCTTTTTCTTGTCTAATCTCTGTGGCTAGAATTTCAATACTATGTTGAATAGAAGTGGTGAAAGCAGACACCCTTCTCTTGTTCCTGAATGTAGTGGGAAAGCTCTAAGTTTTTTCCCATTGATTATGATGCTGGTTGTAGGTTTCTCATATATGGACTTTATTATGTTGAGGAATGCTTCCTCTATTCCCACTTTGCTGAGTGTTTTTATCATAAATGGGTGCTTTATATTATCAAATGCTTTTTCCACATCTGTTGATATGATCATGTAATTTTTGTCTTTTGTGTGGTATTTTATGTTTATTGATTTGCAGGTATTGTACCATCCTTGCATCCCTGGGATGAATCCCACTTGATCATTGTGTATGATCTTATTAATGTATTGCTGGATGCGGTTTGTCAATGTTTTTCTGAGGATTTTCGCTTTTTTGTTCATCAGCAACATTGACCTGTAGTTTTTTCTTTGTTTTGCCTTTTTTTTTTTGGCTGTGGGATTAGGATGATGCTGGCTTCATAAAAAGAGTTTGGGAGATTTCCCTCTTCTTGAAGTTTTCGGAGTAGTTTGAAAAGGGTAGGGGTTAGCTCTTCCTTAAATGTTTTGCAAAATTGTTCTGTGAAACCATCTGGTCCAGGCCTTTTGTGTGCTGGGAGTCTTTTGATTGCTGCTTCAGTTTCACTAGCTGTTATTGGTCTGTTCAGGCTTTGTGCTTCTTCATTCAATTTTGGGACATGATATTTTTCTAGAAATTTGTCCATTCCACTCAGGTTTTCAAATTTCTTGGTATATTTTTGTTCATAGTAATTTCATACAGTCCTTTGTATCTCTGCGGGAATAGTTTTAATCTCTCCTTTCATTTCTGATTGTATTTATTTGGGTCCTCTCTCTTTTCTTTTTGAGGGGTCTGGTTAAAGGCTTGTCACTTTGGTTTGTCTTTTCAGAGAACCAGCTCCTGGATCTATTGATCCTTTGAATTTTTTGTTTAGTTTCTATGTCACTTAATTCTGCTCTGATCTTGGTTACTTCCTTCCTTGCACTCACTCTGGGCATGTTTTCTTGTTGATGCTTCAGTTATTGTAGTGTTAGGTTGTTTATTTGAAATGTTTCTGTCTTTTCTGGGTAGGCATGTATTGCTATGAATGTCCATTTCAGGATAGCCTTTGCTGTGTCCCATAGGTTTTAGACTGTTCTGTGTTCATTTTCATGTGTTTACAGAAACTTTTTGATTTCCTTCCTTGATCCCATTATTAACCCATTCATTGTTTAATAGCATGCTGTTCTGTCTCCATGAAATTGAATGTTATTTTATTTTTTTCCCTGAATTTGGTTTCTAGTTTTAGGGCTTTGTGATCCAAGAAAATGCTGGATATAATTTCAATTTTCTTGAATTTGTTGAGGCTTGTTTTATATCCTATCATGTGGTCTGTCTTTGAAAATATTCCATGTGCATTTGTAAAGAATGTGTAATTTGTTTCTTTGGGATGAAAGGTTCTGTATATATCTGTTAAGTCCATTTAATCTAGGGCCTTGTTCAATGCCACAATATCTTTGTTGATAATTTGTTTGGAAGATCTATCCATTTTTGATAGTGGGGTGTTAAAATTCCCTAGTATAAGTGTGTTGCTGTCAATATCTTTCTTGAAGTCCTCCAAGATTTTCTTATATATTTGGGTGGTCCTATGTTGGTTGCATATAAGTTTATAATGTTTATGTCTTCATGATGGATTCTTCCCTTGAGTATTTTGAAGTGTCCTACTGTGTCTCTTACTGTGGCCTTTGTTTTGAAATCTATTTTGTCTGATATAAGTATTTCTACCACAGCTTATTTTTTCCTTTCAACTTGTTTGGAATATTTTTTCTAACCCTTCACTTTCAGTAAGTATAGGTCTTTTGTTCTGAGGTGGGTGACTTATAGGCACCATAAGTGCAGGTCATGTTTTCTTTTCCATTCAGGTACCATATTTCTTGATTGGAGCATATAATCCATTAACATTTAAGGTTATTATTGATAGACTCTTATACATTTTTCCCCATTGTACCTATGTTCCTCCATCTCTCACTCTTTTTATTCCTTTTCTTAAAGCAGTCACTCTAGCATCTCTTGTACTGCTGGTTTGGTGGAGGTGTATTCTTTCAGCCATCTTTTGTCTGGAAAACTCCCTATTTTCCTTCCATTTTAATTGAGAGCTTTGCTGGGTAGAGTATTCTTGTTTGCAGGTTTCTGGTTTTCATTACTTGGAATATTTCTTGCCACTCCCTTCTGGTTTGTAGTGTCTGTGTTGAGATATCAGTTGCTTGCCTTATCCGAGCTCCCATGTATGTCATTATCTGTTTCTCCCTTGCTGCCTTTAAGATTCTCTTTGTCCTTAAAAATTGGCATTTTAATTATGATGTGTCTTGGAGTGGCCCTCTTTGGGTTCATCATGATTGTGACTCTCTCTGTTTCCTGAACTTGCATACCTTTTCCCCTTCCAGGTTAGGGAACTTTTCTGTCATTATTTTTTCAAATATGTTTTCTGTCCCTTCCTTCATTTCTTCTCCTTCTGGTATTGCTGTGGTTTAAAATTTGTTGTATATCATGCTGTCCTGAACTTCTTTAAGCTATCCTTATACTTTTTGCGTCTTTTTTCATTCTTCTGCTCTACCTGGTATTTATTTCTACCTTGTCTCCCAGCTCACTAATTTGGTTTGCTGTTTTATTCAGCCTGCTTATAGTTCCTTATAATGTAGGTTTTCTTTCAGATATTGATTGTATTCTTCATTTCTTCCTGGTTCTTGTTTATAGTTTCTATTTCTTTTTTCATACTGTTGTAGTTCCCACTCAGTTTCTTATAGTTGTCACTGAGTTCTTTGCACATCCTTATACCCATTCTTTTGAATTCTATGTCTGATGATTTGCTTGCTTCCATTTCATTTAGCTCATTTACTGGCGATTCTCCTATTCCTTTCAATTGCAGGTTCTTTCTTTGTCTCCCAATGTTAGGTGAGTCTGTTTGTTTTTGTTTTTCATATGCTCTCCTTTGTCAGCTGTCATCATGGCTTGGCCTTCTGTGGCAGGAGTTCTGTGGTTGTCAGTGGTATGGTCTCTTTGATCTCTTTGTCTGATGTTCTTGAGTTGCCCTTTCTTCCATTTGTGTTGGCTCTCTTTGGGCTGTACTTGTTAGAGGTTTCTTTGTTGATGGGTTCTCCTCTCCATTGGGCTTACTGGTAGTCCCATCTTATCTTGTGTGCTGTTGTACAGGTATTTGTTAACAAGGCAGTATTACCAGAAAACTAAACGTATGCCAGCAAAATGAACCCCCTATCACATCAGCATTCTCAACTGCAATTGAGCTAAGCCTGATAAAGGTGAAGGGAGATTGTGGATATAAGATATAACAAAAGGAATATAAGATGACTGAAAGAGGGGAAAATGTTATTGAGTCATAAGAGGAAGTAGATTTGATAAATACTGAAATAGAACTGATGCGAAGAAAGGGAGAGAACAAAATTTAAAATGTAAGTAAAACATGAAAGGGCAATGTGAACAGTGGGATAAGAAGAGGGAAGAGTATACTATGAAATTTGAAGTGAAATTGAAAAGGTACTGATCCAATGGGAGCAAAATTGCAGAAAAACCACAGCAGGGTCAATAGCAATCACAGCTGAATGAAGGTGGAATGGGAATAAGAATATTGTATAAAAGTGAAAAGTGATTGTGAGTTGTCTATGGTAAAGAAAAGTGATTTGGAGAGGATGGGAGAAGCAGACTAATAAGAGTAAAGTGTAAAGTCCAGGTTAAGCGGGGGGAGGAACAAGAGAAAACAATGAAATAAAATCCTTCACTCAACTGATTATGGGCACGGGGAAAGCAAAGTAGACTAAGATAGGGGGAGAATATTATATGGGATTTAAAGGACAAACAAATAGGAATTCCACTGGAGAAGTACAGCAATAATTGTGGTATTTTACCCAAGTAGCCACTGTTTATAAAAGGTGGAAAAGAAATAAAACTCTTATAAGAGGGGGAAAAGAATGTGAACTGACTTAAAAAAAGAAGAGCGCTATGCGAGGTTAGATGGAGGAGAAGTAGTGAGAGTAAGGAATAGAAACTGCGTAGCGTGAGAGTAAAGCAAGTTTATACCAATAGTATTAAAGCTCAGGAAAAATGCAAAATGGATTAAGACCAGGGAAGGGTGCTATAGGATTTGGAATAACAATAATATGATTAATATATAGTCTGAATGAAAAATAAAAGACCAAGCATAGTGATATTTGGAATATGAGTGAAGTGAAAGAAGAAAAACTAAAATGCAATAGGAGAGAATAATAAAGAAACAAAAGAAACAATAAAAACAAACCAAAAAACTAAATAGATGAAAAAAAGAAAGAAGAAATTAAGTTCTGATAAGAAAAAGGTGAAATTTTTCTCAGGTGTTGGTGTTCACCTTCTGACTTCTTTCTGGATCTGTCTCTGGTTTTCTCTCAGCTCCCGGTCTTACTGTCTTACTCTTAAAAAAAAAGAAAAAAAGAAAAAAAAAAGCCCCCCTGCTCATTGTTAAGCCTGCCCAGCAGGTTTTGCAGAACTTCCAGGTTCCTTCAGGCAGTGGTGGATTCAGCTCCGTTTTTCCTTTCCTGTCCTTTGGCAAGTATAGGGGCTCAGTCTAGGCTACAATAATCACAGGTGTCCAGTTTCCAGCCTATGCCCCCAGAGTTCACACTCTCCCCTCTGCACAGTTGTGCCAAGCTGGTGCCAATAAGCCACCTCACTTTGGACTCCTTTGATCAATCCGTGAGGTGCACTTCTGAGTAGCAAATTGCCCCCACACTCCTCCCTCTTTGTTGGCGGGGCTGCTGCTCATTGCAAAGTCCCTGCACAGTGCACCTCATTTCCCCTTTTTAGAAAAAGTGTCTTTGGGTGCTGCTGCCGCCCAGAGCCACTGCCCAGCTTTCCACACATTCCAATTCTCTGCCAAGTCCAGAGTCTATCTAGGTCACAGCCAGTCGTGGCTCACCTCTTCTCCCAGCTTGCGGTGCTACTAGGATCCTCCAAACTCTGGCACTGTCCAGCCAGCAACCACCACCCCAGTGTGTGTACACCACAAGTTGTGTGTTCACTTGTTGCCCTTTTTCTCCCCAGCAACTTGCGTGTTCAGGTCTCTCCTTTCATGGGTGTGGGATTCCTCTGCCCTGAGAGGGGAAGGAGCTGCTAGGCTGCTGTCACCGCCTGGCTCTCCTCCAATGTCCCCTTGCCAGCTGCCCTGTCTGGCATAGACCTTCTCCATCTGCCTATAAAACCTCCTTACCACCTGCTTTGAAGCATCCTCTGTACACTTTGTCTTCCAAATTTCATGTCAGCTAGGGTTCTGTTGCCTGTTCACTTTGTTTTTCGGAAGATCCACTAAGTGTGCCATTTGGGTGCACAGCAAGTAGGCTCAGCTCCTACCTACTTCACCATCATCTTTTAGGACCTTTGTAATTTCTCAAGGTGTCTTTTGATTTTTAATTTGATCCTATGGTTAATTCATTCATTATTTAATAACATGTTATTTAGCTTCCATGACTTTGTATTTTTTCAGTCCTCTTATGATTGATTACTAGTGTCATAGCATTATGGTTGGAGAAGATGCTTGTTATGATTTCAGTCTTTTTGTGTATTTATTTATTTAGTTATTTATTTTTGTTTCATAAATTACTTTATTGTTGTTCAATTACAGTTGTCTGAATTTTCTCCCTGCCACTTCCCCCTACCCCCATTCAAACCCACTTTCCTCCCTTTCTTACACCCTCCCCCTAGGTTTTGTTCAGTCTTCTTAAATTTGTTGAGACTTGTACTGAATTGTAACATGTGGTCTATTCTAGAAAATGCTTCATGTGTACTTGAAAAGAATGTATATTCTGCTGATTTGGGATGAAATGTTCTAAAAATATGAATTAAATCCATTTGATCTAGTGTGTCGTTTAAGGCCATTGTCCACTTGTTGATTATCTGTCTGCATGATCTATACATTGAAGTTAATGGGATGAGTGTTCTAGGAACCTATCTGTATCAGTGTACTAGCTTTGTTCAACTTCAGTGTTTTGTTTTTTTTGAAGACCTTTTAATGTATTTGTCCATTTCATAGTGGGTGATTCACCAGCACACCTGTCCACACTGTTCTGAGTGTTCAGCAATTTTTGACCGAAAATGGAATGACCCCCATGCCGTACCCTACCTATTCACCTGATCTCGCCCCAAGCAAATATTTTTTGTTTCCCCAAACAAATAAAGTCCTCAAACAGAAAGTTTTTGCCAATGTGGAAGAGGTGAAACAAAAAACAGCAGTATCACTAAAAGTCATCAAATCAGTGAGTTCAAAAACTATTTTGAGCAGCTGAAAAAAGTCTCAATAGGTTTATTGTATCAAATGGAGAGTACTTTGATGGTGAATGAAGTTTAAACATGTAAAGATAAATACCCAATTTTTTATAAATAAATCCTGGTTTGTGGGTGTCCCCCCTATATTATTTATTTCAGATATTGCATTCTGAACAGATGACTATTTTTCTGTGGTTTCTATGTCTTTTTTCATACTGTTGAGCACCCTTATAATCATTACTCTAAATTTTATATCGATAAATTGCTTGTTTCCATTTCATTTAGTTCTTCTGGAGAATTCTCTTGTTCTTATATTTGAGGACTATTTCTTTTTCTTCCTATATTGGCTACCCCATTGTGTTTGTTTTTATGTATTAGGCAGGAATGCAAAGACTGTGTTGCAGCCTTATATCAAATGCTGACTGACCCTGGACAGCCTTTTTGGAACTATTAGCAATCCACACGTTGTGTTGCTCCCTCTGCTAGGCCTGGGTATGTGTAAAAAGATCGAACCTGTGCACCAAGGCTGACTTTTATGAGCACCGGGGTTTGGGGAAGGTCACCTATAGTCTCAAATCTCTCAAAGATCTACCTTCACCTGCCAGCTTTCTGTTAGGTTAGGCAGTGAAAGTGCCTCCATCAGTACTACTCAGCAGAGGTTAAGCTCCACAGGGATTCCTGCAGGTGGGATTATTGCTTACCCTCAGGATGATACCACTTGGAAGGGAGAGTTCTGCCTGAGGAAGTTGGCTCCAGGCATCATGGGGAATGACTCAGCACAGGGATCCTGATGGCTGACTCTTCAGCTTTCTCCCCAGAGCCACCTACCCCAGACTCTTCTCACATTGCTCTAGTCTGTTCTGCCCTTCCTCAGCTGGAGCCCAAGGTAAGTAGCTGCAAACAAAATTTTGAGTGCTCTCTGTGTGTCTAGCCATCTCTCCCTAGCAGGCAGAAAACCCACTGCTTTTCGCAGACGGATGTTATTTGGGTTCTTTCCTAGTTCTGGTGCTCTTAGCTGTGGTGCCCAGCTTGGAGTTTAGATCCCACAATTCTCAGGTGGACCACCTACCCGAGCCACTGAAATATCCCTCTGGAACTTTATCTGTTGCCTGTGGGAGCCCTGGCAGCCATCTCTTGCCTCTCCGATTCCTGCCAGTCTTGATGTAGTTTGTTCTGTAAAGTCCTTGGTTATAAGGTTTTTCTCCAGGTATTGTTCAGTTGATTATTCATGATAATTTTTCTATAATTGAGTTGTAATTCCACTTTGGTCCTGGGAGGTGGTTAGTATATAGCTTCCATCTCCTCTGCTGCCACCTTGGGTCCCTTAGTATATATTCTTAGAAAAATTGTTTCATGTAAGTTTTCAGTTTTATTTGGATAAAGTTATACAAGTTAAAGAACCAGTTTGTATATTTATTTGTTAGTTTTGTTTTTTTCTAAATCATTAATGCCTTCTTCCTCTCTTTTTTTATTTTGGTTTATATTTTTTCTCCTGATCCTATAAGTTGGATATTTACTTCATTTATTTTTATTATTTTATTTGTATTGGTATAATATTAAATGACTTGAATTTTCCTTGGGTCTGTATTTCAAGTTGCATTCCTTAGACTCTGACTTCTCTTGTGTTCCTTATTGTTCTTTTTGTTTTTAGTTATCCTGTGATTTTTATGAATGTTTTCATTTGAACCAGAGTTATTTAATTTAAAACATTTTCAGGTGAAATGGCTTTTTGCATCTACTTTGTTGTTAGTTTTAGTTGTATTGCATTGTGATTGGATGATTTTTTTGCATTACTTTTTGATGGCTTGTACTATGACTATTCCATGTGCACTTGATAAGAAGCTGTACTGTCTGTGTGAGAGCAATATTTGTTAAATAATGATAATATAAACCTTATTATGCTCTTTAGGGCTTGTTTTTCATTCATTTGATTGAGAGTGGTGTGTTAAAAAGTTACCTGTTGTTAACTGTATCTGTTTCTCCATGCATCTTCCTGGTTTTTCTGCTTTGTAAAGAGATGGTTGCTCTTAATAGCACATAATATTTGTAACTGTTTCATCTTCATTTGGAATTGTTGCCTTCAGGATTATAAAAATCTTTTTTTAAATTTCATTTAATGCTTTTTATTTACTACCATCCTTTTCACCAATATTTCTGAATCATCTCATGGAGGAATTCATCTTCCAGTAGATTCTTTATAAACAGTTTGCATCTATAGTATTTCATGAGTTTTTACGTAACAAAAGCTGTTTTTCTGTGGTTTTACAAGATGCACTACTTGGCTAGATATAAAATCCTTGACTCACTTTTTTTTTAGTTCCTAGGAAAAAGAAATCTCTCAGTATGGCTTTATGTGGTTGTTTCTTTTTGATTAGATTGAAGTTAAGCATATTAGCAAAAATATTATATAGGTGATAGTGCCCTTCTCAGTGTATTATATTACATCAGAAGGCACATGATATCTATTCTGAATTGGATTTTTTTCCCATTTCAGGTAGACTTTATTTTATAGAGCAGTTTTGAGTAACAGCAAAATTGAAGAAAAAGTACAGGTAGTTCCCAAATATACCCACTGACATGTGTGCACAGTATTCCCTACTGTCAGTATCCACTCAGAGTGCTGCATTTGTTATAACAATGAACCCATATCAACATATCATCATCATCCAAAATCTATGGTTTATGCTAGTGTTCATTTTTGGTTTTATATAATCTATGGATTTTTTATGTGTTGGCAAGTATCCAATATTATATTGGGTTTGCCAGAAAGTTCATTTGTTTTTTGTTTAAGATGGCTCTAGTAGCACTTAGTTGTCTTTAACTTACTGGAAACAATTTTGTTAGATCGTATTGTCTGCATTAGACATGATGCATAAATGGGTGTGTTGTCATAACGAAGCTGCCAATCACCAGTTGCCCATAGCTGCAGCCTTCTGAATCATCAAAATAGTTTCTGTGGAGGAATGTTCAAGCTTAAGGTATAATCTGATGCAGATTGATTGCTCTGCTCACTCACTCATTTTGAAGCCACACAGTACACATGTTCACTCAACAGCATCTTCTGCCCCACTGACTAGTACAGTGAGGTCATCACTGTTCATGCATGCACATTCCATTCTACTTTCCTTGGCTGCCAGCTTACATCAATGATGTGCAAACCATTCTCATTATATTAACAATGATTGGAATTCTTCCGGACAGATCTTGTATATACGAGGCATGGTGTGCTACTGTGTTCACTATAAAATTATATTAGATACAAAATATTGTTTAAGGTTATGCCGTTCATCAGTTTATGATTCTGGATAGCACCTGATATGGGCTATACTGTAATGAGCTTAAAGCGATACATCTTGATAAATCTGTATTTTTATAGTATAGGAATTGGGACTAGCAGGAATTATCTCTTGATACATAGAAATAGTTTTTAAATATTATAAAAACCACTACTGTGTTCAAACCATTGTGCTTTCTGAATATATACCTTTATGAAATGATTCTGTTTTTATTAAATGATTTTTAGACCCTTCTCTCAGAGAAAATAAGAAGACAGATGATTTTAAATGTTTTGAAAACCTTACCTTCATAAACCAGAAGGATCTAGAAAACAACTCTTGGGATATTTGTCTAATACCAGCAAAGTTGTCTCAGAATTAACTGTGACTACTACTGGTATTTCTTTTGTATGCTTAAGTGTAACTATAGCATAATTATTTAAGCTTTTTGGAGGAATTTATGTTTCAGTTAAAATTTCAATTAAAACATATATATTTCTGAAAAACATACTTTTTATTTAATTGGCACAATCTATTTCATGTTTTGTATATCTTAATTTTTAAAATGTGAAAGTGCTACAAGGTTCTTAAACTTACATTTGTGTGACATTTTTAAATTACAAATTTATAATTTTAAAGTTTTCCATTTTGATTGATAAAGACCAATGCTTTTTCATTTTATTTTATATTCATACTTAGTGTTTTAATACATAACTTTATTTTGACTTATAGTGTATGCAGAGAATATTTCCAAAATGGTGGGAAGAAAAAAGCACTTGAAAAAGATAAAAAAAGAACAGTACTTGCCACTAAGACCACTCCAGCCTTAAATACACATGAGTCTTCTAAACTTGAAGGTCATTCAACCAACCTCAACTTTACAAATTCTGAAATTATAACTGAGTAAGTATACTTTTTCTATTTCAATTACTAACATTATCCTGGGTAGCTGTGTTACTATTATAAAATAGTGTGATGGTTTACCAAATAGTGTGCAGTATACTTTCTCCTCTGGTAATATGTTAGCCTGACAAATGCAGATATGTAATATTATGAGGTAGAATACCAGCATAAAATTTTAAAGGATATCTGGAAAACTAGAGGTTCTATAATATAGATTTTCCTCACCAAAAATGAAAAAGGACAGTTTATTAAATGTTTTAATAATTACTCTTTATTAAATGTTTTAATAAGTAATTACTAGTTTATTAAATGTTTTAATAATTACTCTTATAGTAACACAAAGAATCAAAATAGGAAAATCTAATTAAATTACATTTTCTTTAATGTTGCTGTCCACAAAGAAATCACAAATAAGGAATGATGAAAGATTACTAATAGAACCAATTGCCATAATTTTACTATTCATAGGAAAATCTACCTGGTAGTAATCAAAGTATGCATGTAGTAGGTACAAATTTTATTTAATGAGTATATGATTCTTTTTCTAGTTTTATTGAGATATAATTAATGTGTAATGTTATGTAAGTTTAAGGCGTACAACATAATGATTCAGTATGTATATATGTTGTGAAATGATTACCACAATAAGTTAACATCCATCACCTCAAATAGTTAACATTCCTCACCTCACATAATTATAAATTTTTTCCCAGTGATGAGAACTTTTAAGGTCTATTGTCTTAGCAGCTTTCAAATATGTAATACAGTGTTATTAACTCTAGTCATCATGTTTTACAATATATCCCCAGAACTTATTTATCTTATAACTGAAAGTTTGTATCTTCCACTACCCTCTCGCTGCACTCCCCATCCCTGCCTCTGGCATCCACAAGTCTGATTTCTGTTTCTTTGAGTTTGATATTTTTAGATTCCACAGGAAAATGAGATCACTCAGTATTTGTCTTTTTCCGTCTGACTTACTTCACTTAGCATAGTGCCTTCAAGGTTCATGCACGTTGTTGCAAGTGCAGGATTTCCTTCTTTTTAATGGCTAAATAATATTCTGTTTTATATATATATATATATATATATATATATATATATATATATGTTATAATCCAGTTAATATTAGTAGTGTTAAAATTATATATACACCCTTGTACCAGAATACATTTGTGGTTTCAAATTATATTTTATTAATCTTTTAAAAATGCTAAACTTGAGTAATTCTAAAAACATTCTTTGAAAGTTAACCATGAAAATAAAATTAAACTAACCTCTTAAAGCAGTTTCAAGTCTATAGATATTAACAAAATGACCTTTGATTTTATCTTAATTTTATACCATATTGAAAATATTGTCTAGTTACTTATAAGAAACTTCACTGAAAAAAATAACATACTTTGATTAGTTCAGTAGGAAAAGATAACACATCTTTACCTCTGTTTATTTAAAGGTTACTACAAGGCTTACAAAGCATAATGACTGACTAAACATCCTATAACTCCGGTGTTATGAATCTTTTTAAAATGTTGACTAGTGTAATAAATTATATTGCTATCAAAATAGGTACATATGGAAAATGTCAACCATAGAATTTCTGTACAGTTCTTTTTTTAGTCTCGTTTCATTGTTGAGATTACCTTCTTTATTTAGTCATTATAATTTCATTTAATTCTTTTAAACACAGTTTCTTTAATTCTTTGAATATTTTTATAATAGCTGACGTGCAGTCTGCTAACGCCAACATTTGGTCTCTTTCTGAGTCTGTTTCTATTCACTGCTATTTTTTCTTCAGTACAGACCATACTTTACTGTTGCATGTCTCACACTGTTGCATACTTTACTGTTGCATACTTTACTGTTACATACTTTCTTTTCATGTCTCATAATTTTTTGTTGAAAACTGTTTAATGTATTTTTGTTGGTGGTGGGGTTTTTTAGTCATTTCCCTGGACTTAATCTGTGGGATCTATCTCCCTTGTAGTTTATATGTTACCATCTTTTTTTTTTTACTTTTTGGTTAGTTTTTCTGGGGTTCACATCTGTGTTTAGCATGGCTTTAGTGGTCAGTGATAAGACAGAGGTTGTGCTGAAACACCTGTGGAGCCAGTAAGGCTTCTACCCTCTGCCATCAGATGTGTGTTGACTTGGGAGTGTACATAAAATCCAAGCAGTTTTCCACTTGCCCTCACATTTTACTTTCCACTAGGCCCTTTTGTGTATCCCACAAGTTTGTTTAGCCTCCCTGTCAGCAAAGGCTATGTAGGGAGCTTATGTAGCCCTTCTATGCATCTCTCATTTCCAGAATCTTTTTGTTAAATTTCTAACTAGTCCTTCAGTCTACAGTTCAACTCTACCAAAACTGCAACCTAAGGCTAGCATAGCTGCTGTCCTTTCCTGTGTGTTTTCTGACAAGTTTGCTATTTTTACTGACAGTGTTCCATTTGAGTTTTTCACACTTTGCTCCCAATCAGCTTTGCCTCTTCCAGTAGTTGGGCTGCTGTTTTTTATAGCCAGGCTTGTCCTTTGTGAACTTCCATAACAACTGAGCAGGGGTGGAACTGGTGGGAGTTGCTTCAGGCAAGAACACCACAAATTCCCAAGCTCAGTTCAACTGGTTTTCATAAAAATACACTTCTCAACTTAACTGCTCCAGGATGGTTGTATTTGAGGACTGTGTTCAGTTTTATAACTGTTTCTTGAGAAGTTGGATTTGCTAACTTCTCCCCTACCACAGGCTAAAAATTCCTGTTTCTAGTTTCATTTTAAAGGAGAAAAATTAGTTTGGTTTTAAGCAGTTAAAGAAAAGTATCCAAATATAATTGTTATAGGTCACATTTTACTTGGGATTAAACATTGAAATAACTTAGCCTTGGATGGTTAGATTTAGATTTTCTTCATTTCTGAAAACTCTGGACTTTTTAATAAAGAATCTGGCCCTAACATGTGTGTAGACTTATTCCTCCTACCCCACCTACCATTCTTATAGCCTGTATTATAGTCATATGAAACTAATTAAGTTCTCCCAGTGGTACATGCTAGTTCTCACATTTTGACAGTTGCAAGTGCTATATGTCCTTTTCTTGATAAACTGTTGCTATATCGTATTAGGCTATATGTGAACCATCTTTTCTTTATAGAACTTAACTTGAACTTCTCAAAAGAATTGACACTGGTGTTGAGCCTTTTTATACCTCTATTGTAGTACTTACATTGTATTAAAATTACTCTTGTATATTTTTCTGACCACAAATGAACTAAGATGACAGCATGAAAAGTATGCTTGTAGAGAAGGTTAGAATATAAAAAATCATTATTCAATTATTACATTTAGGAAGATTTCTAGTCTTTTTAGTAGGCATTTTTTTCCAACAGTAGAGATTATGTAAACTCCGCCCATGAAATATAATGTTCTTTTTAAAGCATTATATTTCATAGTAAAAATCTACTACATGTATCCTGAATACAAAATAATACTCAGTTTTTTCCAAAGAGAATCTGCCCTCTCTTTCTACCACTATCTCTGTTTTAGAGAGGTAGATGTATTAGTCAAAATTAAGATGCTTGCTCTATTTATTTATAAATATCATTATATGAAAGATATGTAATCCTTACTATCTAATTCTATTTGATTTTGGGTAGCAAGTTTAAATATGAAGGGTTATCTTTTTCTCAGCCTTGCCTCAAAATATCTGTTTAAGTCATTTTGATTTCTGGGTTCAGATAGCAAAGGCTCGCATAGCATAGCATAAATACATTTTCTTCACTTACATTTTCTGAAAACCAAATAATAAAGCCAAATGTTTGTTACTACTAGAGTTACTTTTTAAGTCATTCATGTCTCATAATTGAGATGTGATACATTTTGAATCTGTATATAATGTGATTGTTAGAAATTTTATCCAAAGCACCAATTACCACCCATTCCTTCTAACATTAGTATAGCTGTGTTCTGACCCTTTTACATCTTGTATCTATATAATTGTAATTGATGCAAAATAAGTATTACTTTGTCGCCTTCTAAAAATTATTTCTATTTTTCAAAACAATCAACAAATAGACCATATTCTGGGCCACAAAATACATCCATTAGGTGTCTTGGAACACATTCCCTATGGATGGGGAGGTACTACTACATTAGAAAAGAAGAAAGATTTAAAATCAATAATATAAATTTCTCCCTTAGGAAACTAGAAAAATAAGAGCAAATTATCTCCATAATAAGCAGAAGGAAAGAAAGAAAAATTAAAGCAGAAATCAGTGACACTGAACATAGGAGAACAATAGAGAAAATCATTGAAACCAAAAACTAACCCTGAAGAGGGCCATTACTACTGATCCAGTGGACAGGGATATTCTGAATAACTCTCTGCCTACAAACTTGATAGCTTAGACAAAATGTAAATTTCTTGAAAGAAGCCACCTATCAAAATTCATACAAGGAGAACTAGATAATTTGAATAGTTCTACATTTATTAAAGAATAATGAATAGCCATTCAAAGCAGAAAGTACCCAGCCTCGTTGGTTTCACGAGTTACATCTACCAAATATTTAAAGAAGAAATACCAATTCTCTACAGTCTATTCCACAATATAGGATTAGAGGAAACACATCCTAAATTATTCTTTGAGATCAGAGGAATATAGTTTAAGATGCTGAACCAGTCTTCTTCTTTTTCAATCTAAAAAAATTTATGTGTTTGGTGGTATAAATATGATTAGGTAATGACTATGTTATCATCTGTTTTGGAAGGGGGGTTAAGTTATGATCTTTTGCATGTGATGGTAACAAATCTGAGGCTAGAGGAGACTGGAGAATTTAGCTGCCTCATGATGTTGCTTTTGAATATGATCATCATTTTTAAAAACCTGCCAGTTAAAATTGTAAAGGTATAATTCTCTTCATAATTACTAAATCAGTACTAAATGTCTTTGCTTCTTTTTTGGGAGGGGAGTGGGGCAGGTTCATTACGTGGTCATCATTTTAAGTCACTTAAAGGTAGCATTAGTTTTTCCTGAGTAGTACTTTTTCATTCAAATTAATTGAGAGGGCTTGATACTGTAGAAACTTTTTAGGAATTCAAATATAATGCCTTCTTTTTTGAAGGATAATGTGGTAGAAAGAATCTTCCTATATATACGTTATTCTTCTGTTGGACCTGTAGGTTGTTTACTTTCTAACAGTTGTTTTATCTCAGCATTAAACCTCTTTGTACTTGAATTTTTTCCCAAAAGTGTATTTCAGGGTTGAGGAACATATATGATTCAAGGCAGTTCTGAATATTACTGAATGATTTTCCTGAAAAAAATACCAATTCCAATACTTCTATCATTGTAAGTGCCCATTTTGCCAAAATTCACCAGCATCGAGTTTTCTCATTTGTTCATTCTTTATTAATGTAGATTAAAATTGCATCCCATTGTATAAATATCCATTTCTAACAGATAAAACAAAACAATGGAAAGGTAATTTTTAAATACAAGAAAGGAAAATCATATAAAATCAGGAAAATAAAATTTATTCCGTGATATTCTAATACTGGTCATGGCTGAAAAGTGACACACATGCTGTCATAATACTTTACAAAACCCATGATAAACATAGGTATTTGGTCATTGGATCTTTCCTACAGAGCCTGAACTTGGCCACAGAATCCTTTTCACATAACATTTTAAGAAACCATTACCAATTAGTCAGTGTGAGAGAAGAAACTCTTCTGCTATTTGTGTCCATTACTATTGCTATAAACCTTGCTAGGACCACAATTTTTACTAAGTTTGGTAGCAGGTGAGCCATGGCTGAGAATAGGATCACATCTTTATTTTCTTTTTTTGAGAACTGCCTGTGTCATTTGCTCACTTAAGTATTGGAATATTAAGTGTTCATCAATTTGTATAAGGTCTTTAGTACTCAGGATATTACTTGATATTTATAGTTATAGGGGCTTAACACATACTTTACGGAGGAAGGACAGATCTATACATAGATGGAAAGAAGGAAAAACATATTTAGGACAGTATGATTATATTTTTATAATCACCTACTTGATTAGTAGTGGAATAAAGGGGAGAAGGAAGAGGTGGTGGCACTGAGAGAAAGAAAAGACTATTAGTTGGTCACTGCCAGTCCAAGAGTCTCACTATAGGTCTTATCTCCACTGTACCTTTCATATAAAATGCAGGGCATATTCTTAAAAGGTTTGTGACAGAGAAAGGAATATAATAATGATGACAGATATAGCTAATAAAAAAAGCCTAATGAGACATATTTTTATTTCATTCCCAACCCCTGACCCTCTCCCCTTTTGCAATCATCAGTTTGTTTATGTATCTATGTGTCTCTCAGTTTTATTTATTCATTTACTTTGTGTGGGGTTTTTTTTGTTTTTTTTTTTTTGTTTTTTTTAGATTTCATGTATAAGTGGGATCATATAGTATTCTCTGTCTGACTCATCTCACCTAGCATAATTAACCCTGTAGTTCCATCTGTGTTGTTCGAAGTGGCAAGATTTCATTTTTTTAAATTAATGGATACTATTCCACTGTATATACATACCACATCTTTTTTATTATATTTTATTTATTATGCTAGTACAGTTGTCCCAATTTTACCCTCTTTGCCCTCCTCCATGCAGCACCCACAGCTCCCTCAGGCAATCCCCACACCATTGTTCATGTCCATGGGTCACAGGTGTAAGTTCTTTGGCTACTCCATTTCCTACAGCATACTTTACATCCCCATGGCTATTCTATAACTACTAATTTCTGCTTCTTAATTTCCTTACCTCTTTACCCATTCTCCCACAGCCCTCTCCAGTCTGGCACCCTTCAAAACACTATCTGTATCCACAATTACTCTTCTTTGCTTAGTTGTTTTTTAGATTCAGTTGTTGATAGATTTGTATCTATTGGCATTTTATTGTTCATAGTTTTGATCTTATTTTTCTTAAATAAGTCCCTTTAACATTTCCTATAATAATGGTTGGTGATGGTGAACTCCTTTAGTTTTTTCTTGTCTAGGAAGCTCTTTATCTGCCCTTTGATTCTAAATGATAGCTTTGCTAGGTAGAGCAATCTTGGTGTAGGTCCCTGCTTTTCATGACTTTGAATATTTCTTGCCAATCTCTTCTAGCCTGCAAAGTTTGTTTTGAGAAATCAGCTGACAGTCTTATGGGGACTCCCCAGTAGGTAACTAACTGCTCTTCTCTTGCTGTTTTTAAGATTCTCTCTTTATCTTTAACCTTTGACATTTTTTATTATGATGTGACTTAGAGTGGGCTTCCTTGCATCCATCTTGTTTGGTACTCTGTGTTTCTTGGACTTGCATGTCTATTTCCTTCACCAAATTAGGGAATTTTTTTTTCATTATTTTTTCAAGTAGATTTCCAATTCCTTGCTCTTTCTCTTCTCCTTATGGCACCTCTATGATGCAAATGTGGGACTTCTTGAAGTTGTCCCAGAGGCTCTTTACACTATCCTCATTTTTGGGGGGATTCTTCTTACTATTCTTATTAGTTGTTTTTGCTTCCTTATGTTCTGAATCGTTGATTTGGTTCTCTGCTTCAGCCACTTTACTGTTGTTTCCCTGTAAATTATTCTTTATTTCAATTAGTTTCTTTGTTTCTGAAGGGATCTTTTTTATGCTGTTCAGGTCCTCACTAAGTTCCTTGAGGATCCAGTGTTATAAAACCAGTGTTTTGAACTCTGAATCTGATATATTGCTTATCTCCATCTTGTTTAGTTCTTTTTCTGGAGTTTTGATCTGTTCTTTCATTCAGGCCATATTTCTTTGTCTCCTCATTTTGGCAGCCTTACTGTGTTTGTTTCTATGTATTAGGTAGACCAGCTATGACTCCCTGTCGTGGTAGCATGGCCTAATGTAGGTGTCCTGTATGGTCTAGTAGCACAGCCTCCCCTGTCAGCCAAGCTGGGCACTCCAGGTACCCAGTGCCTACTGTGCTCCTGGCCAAGCAGGCCCTGGAGCACTCCATGAGGGGCACCAGGATTGTTCCCAGACCATTTATTCTCCAAGACCCACCAAACCAGGAACTCCAGCCCCTCCCTTCCCCTCAGCTGACCAAACCAGCAGAGGGGAGGGAAAGCAAGGAGTGTGGCATTTCCTGTGCTCTCCACTTTTTAAAGGTGGCCCCCAGGGTCCCCTGCTTGGTGGAAATAGATAGGAGGAATGTCCCTTCATCTAAGCACCTTCCTAGCCCAACACATGAATCCTACATACTTTCTGTTGGGTCATGCAGTGTTACTCCAGTTGTCAGGGCAACACACTCTGGTTCGCACATGTTCCCTACATCTTTTGCTCATGTGCAGTCCAAGGCATTTCCAACCCCCACCCCCCAATTTTGGTGGATGTCCCTATTACAGTACCATTTATATAGGTTTTGTTTTTATTTTGTTGATGTTTCCCTTCACTGTGAAGAAGCTTTTCAGTGTAATGTAGTCCTTATTGTTTATTTTTTCTTTCTTATGTTTTCCTTGCTGATGGAGATATGTCCAGAAATATATTCCTAAGAGCTCTGTCAAATAGTTTACTACCTACGTTTTCTTCTAGGAGTTTTATAGTTTCAGTTTTATAGATTCAAATATATATGTCTTAAATCCATTTTTTACTTTATTTCTGTATATGGTGTGAAAAGATGGTACAGCTTCATTTTTTGTATATCCATCCAATGTTGTCAATACCACATATTGAAAAGACTGTCTTTACCTCATTGCATATTTCTTTGTCTTTTATGGTGTAGATTAGTTGACTATGCATATGTGGGTTTATTTCTGGGCTCTCTGTTTTATTGATATATGTTTCTGTTTTTATTGTAGCTTTGTAGTGTAGTTTCAATATCAGGGAGCATGATACCTCCCATTTTGTTCTTTCTCAAAATTTCTTGGGTAACTTAGGGTCTTTTGTGGTTCCATATAAATTTTAGGATTACTTGTTCTGTTCTGAGAATAATACTATTGGTATTTAATAGGGATTGCGTTGAATCTGTGTGTTACTTTAGATGGTAAGGACATCTTCTCCCTGCTTTGACCCTCAGTCAAGGATATATATCCATTGATTTTAGAGGAAGGGGCAGGGAAAGAGAAAAAGAGGCATCAGTGTGAGAGGGAAACATCAATGGGTTACCTCCTTCATGTGCCTGAACCAGGGAGTGAACCCAAAACCTAGGTACATGCCCCGACTGGAGATCGAGCCTGCAACCTCTTGACTACAGGATGATGCTGCAACCAACTGATCCACCCAGTACAAACATTATAACAATATTAACCCTCCAATCCGAACAAGGGATACCCTTACATTTATTTGTAGCAATTTATTTAGTTTTCACATCTTTGTATTTTTCCCAGTTTTCTTCCTATAGTTGTTTTATTTGCTTGATATGATTTTATTCTCTTCTCAAAAAAACATTTTATGGGTAATGACAATGGGTGCTGTACATAATGATTTTCAGTTTAGGATATATGTATGCCTAGTATTCTTTTTTACAGAATAACCTCATTGGAATTGAATGATTTTTAAACTTTTCTTAAATCTCAAATGCATTATATCATTAAAATAGAATTTGCAACATATAATTTTAAAAGTTTTATGATGAATTTGATTATTTACTTCATTGTGAAGAACTCCCTATCACACATTTATTTCCAAGATTCTTTGTTTGTGTAACTGAACAATAAAAAATAAAATAAAACAATTTACAAAGTTTTGGCAAATTAGATTAATTTTGGATTTTTTAAATATTATTTAAATAAAATTCTTCCTCAAAGAAATGCTTATTCATTCCACATGATTCAATGAACCTTTTTTTGTGAACTTTTTCTTTTAGTTTCAATAGAAAAAAAAAACACCAGAAAAGCAATTCTGTTGCCTCTTATGTATGTAATAAATCTGTTCACATTTTTTGTAAAAAAAAAAAAAAGAAATTAAAATGAACTTTATTATTTTTATTTTTTTAATTATTTGGGTTAACATTTGTTAAAAACATTATATAAGGTTCAGGTGTGCAACTTTATAATACATTATCTGTATATTCCATTGTGCGTTTATAACAGGGCAGCTTTGTGTCTGGTTGCTTGTTGCCATGTATACACATAACATGAAATTTGTGGGGGAGGAAATAGGTTTTTATCAATAGGGTTTCCAATTTTGAGGGGGAGTTGGGAGCATTCCTGCTCTGAACCCTTCTCTTTTGCAAGCCACAGAACCTCCCTTGTTCCCAAGTAGATCACAAACCAAAGCCATGCCCAGGAATTCTCCATTATTGCTTATCTGTCCTGGAGCTTAAATAGCCTCACAAATAGGCCTCCACCCTCTCTGTGGTATGCACTTACGGATTTCAGAGTTGCTGTTATCTTGCAATATCTTTCCCTCTGTGTCTGGGGTTTGCTGCAGTATCCCTCTAGGTGATTGGCCAGGGTAAGCTCCAACCGTGAGGAACTTCCCAGTTGATGACTCCATGTGCTCCTCTAGTTTCTGTGTGCTATTCTCAGAACCCATGTGCCATAGTACATTTGGTTGTTTGTCTCAAAGACTAGAGCCCAGTGAGACACACAGCCCCACATGGTAACCTGCCTCTGGGTAGCTGGCTTTCAACCATGTGGAGTATAAGTCCCAGATGTGCTCAGCCTCTGCTGGTTCCTTGAGTGCTCTCATTCATGAGCATTTGCCCATCTTGCCTGGGCAAAGCAAGAGCCCAAGAAGCCAAGAGAGCAAGAAAGTGAGCTTCTGCCTGCCTGCTGTTTAAAAGTCCTCTCCCAGAATTCCATGTGCTCCAGAAACCAGTGGGAATGTCTAGCTTTTCAGCCCATAAGGGCCAGTGTTAGCCACATTTGCCTTTGTCCCTCTTCCTGCCACCATGTATAGCAAGATGGCAAAGTCTTTAGTCACATGTGTTCTATACAAGCTCCCTTCTGCTAAGCCTTGAGATGCTCAGCTTCCTTGTACAATGCATGCTGGCTTGTTTACAGTTGATGATTGCCTTGGTTTACAATTTACCTCAAGCAGTCTTTCTGCTTTGGTGGTCCCTCCCTTTGGAAAGGCAGGCTACTTCCATCTGCCGCCTCATCGGCCCTCCTCACTCCCTGCATTCTCCTGGCAGTGGTGTGCTTCTTGTGCCGGATTGGTATGCCCCTGGGCTGGGGTCTACCCCATTCTCCAGTGATCTCTGGTCTGACCTACCATATTACCACCCTCTGCCCTTAATACCTCTGGACCTTTGTAATCTTACAAGGACAATGGATAAAGGTTTCATAATCTGGAAATACTTCCTACTGGCCGTGGCCATAGTCCTACCTATCCCCTGGGTCCAGAGATCCTTAACAGAAAGGTGTTCTAGAATGGAGGGGGGCCTTCACGCGAGGGGAAATATCTTGCACAGTCCAAGTTATTTGGCTATCACTGGAAAGCAGTGTGTACAATGTCCAAAAGATGGCATTGCTGGACAATTTGGAATCTCTTTTTGTATTTTGGAGATGACAAATCTGGCAAGATGTTTAGAGAGTATAATCACAACCATGACAATTAAATAGCAAAGGTAGGGACTAATTCTACAGTCTCCCTGATAAGAAAAAGTGCTTTCCTTCGAGGAAGGTGTGAAAAGTATGTCACAGCTGTCTGAAGTCCTTTGCCTACTACACTCAAATGAAGCTGAGGGGAATATCCTGAGATTCTCCCCTTTAACACTCTGGACTGCTTATGTCTGAATCATTAGGGCAGGGGGAAAAAGCAAGGGTTTTAAAGGGAAGCCAGTAGACTTCTCCATACTTCACCCAACTCAACCATTTAGTCCAGCCAAAATATTGAATCCCAGGAAAGGGCAGTGCAGGCCCTCAAGTGGGGCCTATACCATTTATGAGTCTGCAAGTCTGTCTTTTAAAAGGAAATTTAGTTGTAAGACCTTTCCTGGAATGATACTAAGCAGTGACAATCATCAGGTGAAACCAGTCCAACTGTCAAGTCGAAACAAACTTCAGAGACAGTTAGCTGAACTAGAGTCCAATGTTCTTGACTGATCATTATGATTTTCTTTAAAACCAGATTCATCTCTCTAAGATCAACCTTACTGTCATCAAAGAGTGCCAGTTTTCAACTTTGCTTCATTGTTTGCAAAAAGACATCAAGAGAAGCAATGATCACATATACTGTTCAAATCTGCTTTGCTGGAACATACACAAGGAACCTTTGGACTGATGCTTAGTCAACCCTTCAGGTCACAGAAGCTGAGTCCCCACTTGCCATACAGCTTTGCCTGCTTTACCTGTATTTCTCAAGTCCTTCAAAGTCTCACATTGTTTCTTTCTTAAGGTTCCTCAAAGAAATGCTTATACATCTTTCAGGAAAGCAACCTTTGTTCCTTCCCTGGAAAGACTGCCGTGAACCACACAATCAAACTAGGTACCAGGCCATTTCTCTAGTGGGCTTTTGTTAGCTTCCAAAATAAATCTTAGTTCCTCAAGACTTTCTGGTAATAACCAGAGCCCAGACACACTTCTTCTGGCATGAAATTCCACTCAAAGTCTTAGGTTAACAAAACCAACAATAGAAACTAGTTTTAATTGGTTTTATGCAAAGAAACTTTATGTCATCATTCATTCAATAAAAATGCCAAATTATTGAGGGACCAAGTAAGGGAGAAAAATATAAAACAAAAAGGAAAATCCTTGTCTTTTCAATATCCATCAAAATTGCTTTTCCATGCCTTATACTTTCCATTGCTTCCTGTTTGGTGTGAAGTCTTAACTTTCCCTGGGAAGTGTCAGTTTCCTTTCAGAACAGAAACAAAGCAAAATCCAAAGCAAATACAGAGTTCCAAAAGAAGGGGGTACTAGGAACTAGCCTTAGAATATTGTCTCATACCCACTGTCACACCAACCGGTTATACAGATGACCTTTTCCTAGGTCCCAAATGGCCTGGAGCCCCAATGGTACAACTTTCTCTCACCTACCAGTGTGTCCACTGGTCTCCTGGCAGAGACACGACATATCACCAACTGGTCTCATGGCAGAGACATAACTTCTTACCCCTACCTGGGGTCTGCCAGCAAATGACCCTTCCTGGGTCCCAAAGGCAGAGGCATTCTCTAGCCCACCAGTCTCAGAGATGCTACTAGGTCCTAGTGGCTGAAGAGCAGGGACAAAGGATTCCTGATGTACACAAAACAGCAAAGATCAAATCACATACATCCCAATAAAATCAGAAAACAAGTAAAGAAACCAAGCAAGCAAAGAATACTGTACCCAAGAGCTGAGGTTTCCTTACTTCCAAGTTTAAAACTTTTGCAGCCTCCTACACTTAATTAGATTTGCCATAACTCACTTTTAACCTTGTTTTTTTCAACACTGGAAAGGACCCTACTCAAACTCAGTATCTGGCAGCTAAAAGTCCCTAGCTTTGCAAGACTTGATGAAACTTAGAACTTGCAAACATCTTACTGTGTAATGACCTGAAAGCCTGGGCATATGTGATCTTGTCCCACTTCCCTAATTGTAGGCTATACAGTCCCAACTCCATGACGGTACAGCAATTTAGGGAACCATTTGGGACCATTCTTCCCTGCAGTCTTAAAATATATGTAGGCCATACAGCATTGCAGTAGAAACCCAGTTCCTCATTAATTGGAGAATAGCTGTACCGACTCCAGTCCTCTAATGTTTTATCCAGAGGGCTCACTCCAGGAGCTAACACAAGATAACCTACCAGACTAGATATATAGGCCAAATACTATAACCAGAAAAATGCCAGCTAAATAGGAACATGCAAGTGATACTTGAACCCACAACTCCATCTCCCAAACAGGTTTTGAGGTCTCATCATCTGCCAACTGGCGCTGTGGATTGTGGTCCCCAAAGAGTGGTTGCTTAGAACTCTGGTGCTCTTCACCCTATTGTAGCACATGGCTTTCTTGGGGATCTGTGTGTGGGGCCAGAGGACCAAACAGTGACCCCCAAAGAGTGGCCTCTCAAAGCTTAGGTGATCTTTACACCCTCTTAGAGTCTGTCTCTTTCCCAGACCCATTTCCTTAGTGGCCCCATTGAGCCCAGACAGTTCTTGCTCAGAGCCCTGTTTGTGGCTTCCAGAACAGTCCCCATCAGATGCTGGTTTTGGCCTCCAGAGCTCAAATGGTCCCCATTGGAACCCAGTTGTAAGCTCAGATGGCTAATTTAAGGCCCTCAGAACCAGAGCTAACTCCATCAGACGCCACCAGTTCATGGCTTGCAGAACCAGAGCTGTCCTTATCAAAATCCAGTTGCAAGAAAATTTGCATATCCAAGATAGTGGTGTACTCACTTGGCTCCTCCTGCATGGTGAAGCAGTCACATGACATACTCAAGATGGCAGCATATTCAGTAACCCACCCAAGATGGAGGCACAATCATGTGATACCTCCATGATGGAGCCCTCGCATGACACATCCAAAGTGGCAGCACATTCACATGACTCATCCCCAGTAGTGGAGCACTCACATGACCCACCCCAAATGGTGATGCATCCAGCTGGCTCAGACTAGGGGTTTCTTCCCTCCCACACCTGTTTCCTTCCACACAAATCTTTGTGTTACATGTATACACATGACATGTGACTGGACACAATGTTGCCTGGTTATATACTCACCATCCAAAATCTGATCTGCTATCATCACCATATATATAACCCCATTTACCTTCTTTGTCTTCACCTAACCCATTCCCCTTTGGTAACCACCATTCTGTTTTCTGTATCTATGGGTTTGTTTGCTTTGTTCATTTGTTGCTTTTTGTTCTATATCACATATAAATGAAATCATATGATTCTTGTCCTTTTCTAGTCTGAATTATTTCGGGTAACATGATATTCTCAAGATCCATTCATATTGTCACAAATGGTAGTATTTCATCTTTTTTATATCGAATATTATCCAATTGTGTATATATACCACATCTTTATCCAGTCATCATTTGAAGAGCACTTAGTTGTTTCCTTGTTTTGGTTACCTGCTATGAATAAAGATGCAGTGAACATAGGAATACATATAACTTTAGGAATAACTGTTTTCGATTTGGTGTTTACCCAGAAGAAAGATTGTTGGGTCATATGGTAGCTCTATTCTTAATTTTTTGAGGAACCTTGACACTACTACACCGATTTACATTACCATAAGTAGTGTATGAGGGTTTCTTTTTTTTTTTCACATCCTTTCCAATGCTTGTTATATCTTGCCTTATTGATAATAACTGTTCTTACAGATTTGAGATGTTACTGCATTGAATTTTTTATCTTCCTTATCATTTCTTTCTAATTTATTGCTGTGCCATTGGTTAATAAAGTTACATAGGCTTCAAGTGTGTCATTGTGGTTTTGATTTGCATTTTTCTTATAACTAATGTAGTTGAGCATCTTTTCATATGTCTCTTTTTCATCTGTATGTCTTCCTTGGAAAAATGTCTGTTCAAGCCCTTGCCAGTTTTTTAATGAATTGTTTGTTTTATTGTTGTTGAACTGTTTGACTTCTTTATATATTTTGGGTATTAGCAATGCTAGAGGTATAATATTCAAATATCTTCTTCCAGTTGTTGGTTATCTTTTTGTTGTATTGATATTTTTTCTGTGCAGAAGTTTTTTGGTGTCCCATTCATTTATTTTTGTTTTGATAGCCCTGTCTTTGGTGTCAAGTTCTCAAAAACCTCTCTGAGGCCAGGGCCCATGGTTTAGTTACCTATGTTTTCTTCAATGTATTTTGTTGTTTCGGGATGTATATTTAAATATTTAATCAATTTTGAGTTATTGTTTTTGTATGGTGTCAGCAGTGTAGTTTCATTCTCTTGCATGTAGCTTTCCAATTTTTCCAACATCGTGTGTTGAAGAGGCTTTCTTTTCAGCATTTTATGTTTTGGGCTCCTTTGTCAAAATTTAGTTGCCTGTATATGTAGGATTATTTCTGGGCTCACAAGTCTATTGTTTTCTGAAACTGTTTTTCTGTCAGTGCCATGCTCTTTTGATTAGTGTAGCTTTGTAGTGTAGTTTGAAGTCAGGAAGTGTGATGCCGCTGGCTTTTTTCTTTTCTTTTTTTTTTCAAAATTGCTTTGGCTAGGTTTTTTTGTTGTTGTTGTTGTTGTTGTTCAATTACTGTTGTTCCCATTTCCTCCCATTACTCTCCCCTGCCCTACCCACTCACCACCTTCCACTTTCAATCCTCCCACTGTTGTCTATATCCATGGGTCCTTTATAATGTTCTTTGACTTAACTCTTTCCTTTCTTTCCCCCATTATCTCTCTCCTTCCTCCCTATTTGTGGTTTGAGATTCCATACAAATTTGAGGAATTTTTGGTTCTCTTTCTTTGAAAAATGCCATTGGGATTTCAATGAGGTTTGCACTGAATATGTATATTACTTTAGGTAATATGACCATTTTAACAATGTTGATTCTTTTACTTTAAAAACTTGTAATATATTTTAACCTCTTTTGGTCTTAAACATTTCAATGATGTGTGTTGTAGTTTTAGTGTAAAGGTGTTTTACTTTCTTTGTAAAGTTTATTCCTAGGTGTTTTATCCTTATTGCTGCGATTGTAAATAGGATCATATATTCTTTTTCTTATATTTTATCTATTAGATATAGGAATACAATGCATTTTTATGATTTGATTTTTTATCCTCCACTTATAATGTATTTATTTTTGTTTCTAATAGTCTTTTGATTGAGTTTAGATTTTTTTATATACAGAATGATGACATCTGTAAATAGTGACAGCTTTACTTCTTCATTCCCATTTTGGATGCTTTTTTAATTCATGCATCTAATTAAAGGTGTATCAGTCTTGTTTATCTTTTCAAAGAACCTGGTCTTGGTTTTATTGATCTTTTGTATTGATTTTTAGACTATATTTTGTTTATTTCCACTCTGATCTTTATTATTTTATTCCTCTACTGACTTTAGGCTTTGTTATATTTTTCTAGTTTTTTTAGATGTAAAGTTAGATTGTTTATTAAACTTTTTGTGTTTCCAGAAGTAGGCTTGTATTGCTATGAATTTTCCTATTAGGACTGCTTTTGTTGTGTCTTATAAATTTTAGTTGTTGTGTTTTTATTTTCATTTGCCTTGAGGTACCATTTGATTTCCTGCTTCACCTCATTATTAACCTATTCACTGTCCAGTAACATGTTATTTAGCCTAGTGTGTGCTTTTCAGGGTTTTTAAATTGATATTTGAGAGAAAGAAAAAGAGAGAGAGAGAGAGAGAAGGAAGCATCAGTTTGTTGTTCTACTTATTTATGCATTCATTGGTTAATTCTTGTATGTGTCCTGACCAGGGAGTGAATCTGCAGTCTTGGCATATTAGGACGATACTCTAACCAACTGAGCTACCCGGACAGGGCCTCAGTTTTTTTCTTGTATTGAGTTTTAGTTTCATATTGTAGTCAGAGAAGATGCTTGTTATGAATTCAGTCTCTTAAATGTATTGAGACTTCTGTAGTCTACGATGTGGCCTATCCTGAAAATTGTTCTTTGTGCACTTTAATGGAATGTATATTCTGCCATTTGGGGATGAAATGCTCTGAAAATATCAATTAAAACCATCTGATATAGTGTGTTATTTAAGGCAGCTGTTTGCTTGTTGATTTTCTGTCAGGGAGATATATTTATTGATGTCAATGGGGTATTAAAATTCTCTACTATAATTATATTATTGTCTATCTTTCCCTTTATGTCCATAATTTTATGCTTTATATATTTTGGTGCTTCATGTTGGGTGAATAAGTGTTTACAAAGGGTCATACCCTCTTTTCAGGTTATTTCTTTTATTATTATGAAATGTCCTTCTTTGTCTTTCTTATAGGCTTTGTTTTAGTGTATTTGGTCTAAGTATTGCTAACCCTGCTTTTATTTTTGTTAGAATTTGCGTGAAGTGTCTTTTCATTTAGTCTGTGTGTGTCTTTAGGTCTGAAGGGGATCTCTTGTAGTCCATATGTGTGAGCCTTGTTTTCTGATCCATTCAGCTAGCCTGTCTTTTTTTATTGCAGCCTTTAATCCATTTACATGTACAGTGATTATTTGATATATTGATTGATATACATTTGTTGCCATTTTGTTTTACATATTTACATTTCTTTTTCCCTTTCTTCTTCTTTTTAAAAAAGCCCTTTTAACATTTCTCGAAAATGCTGGTATGGTGGTAATGAACTCCTGTAGCTTTTTCTTGTCTGGGAATCTCTTTATTTCACCTTCAGTTTTGAATGAGAGCCTTGCTAGGTAGAGTAGTCCTAGTTGTAGGTTTTTGCTTTGCATCACTTTGAATATTTTGTTATAGTTCTTTCTGGCTGAATTGTTTTTATTGAAAAATCAGCTGACAGCATTATAGGAGCTCCCTTGTAGGTAACTTTCTGTTTCTTGTTGCTTTAAAAATTCTTTGTTTTTAACCACTGCCATTTTTAAATGATATGTCTTGAAGTGGTTAATGTCTTTGTGTTCATTTTGTTTGGGCCTCTCTTCACTTTCTGGATTTCTGTGTCTTTTTCTTTCGCCAGGTTAAAAAAGTTTCCCGTCATTATTTGTTCAAATAGGTTCTTAATCCCTTGCTGTCTTCTCCATCTAGAATCCTTATGATGTGGATGTTATTACCCTTGATGTTCTCCTAGAAATCCCTAAAATACCGTCAATTTTTAAAATTCTTTTTCTTTTTGTGCTCTAATTGGGTGTTTTTTGATATTTTGACTTTCAAATTACTAATTAAATCCTTTGCTTCATCTAGGTTGCTATTGTTTCTAATGTATTCCTCATTTCAGATACCGTATACTTCATTATTGACCGCCGCTTTTTATGGTTTCTATGGTCTTTTGTATGCTTGCTGTATCCCTTTGTTGAAGTTCTCACTAAGTTTCTTGAGCATTCTTATAACCATTTTTTGTTTAGCTCTATATCTCATAGATTGCTTTTTTCCCATTTCATTTGTTTTTTTTTTTTTTTTCTAGGTACTTCTGTTCTTTCTTTTAGGGCATGTTTTTATGTCTTTCCATTTTGGCTGCCTCTCTATGTTTTCCTCTGTGTATTAGGTGGGTCTGCTATGTCTCCCAGTCCTGGTGTGGTGGCCTTATGAGGTAGGTGTTCTGTGGGGTTCAGTGTTGCAGTCTCCCTGGTCACTTGAGGCAGATGATCCAGGAAAGTCCCTTGTGACCCCACCTTTTGTAGTTCAGTCTTGATTGTTGTTTTCCCATTAATGGATGTGGTTGGTCCTCAAGCTGGCTGACTTTGAGGTTTGACTCTGACCACAGTGTACAAACTGCTGTAGTGGGGCTGAACATACAAGGTGGAATTTGCCCACGCAGGGTCTCATGCACACTAAGATCTCCATTTGGATGTGCCACCTGTGGAGCTGATTTGGTCTTATTCTGATATGGCCTTAAGCCAGTCATCAGGTTTGTTGGTTCTGCAGCCTCTTGGGAGGCACTCTAATGCAGGTCAATGTCAGCTTCTGCCTATGAGTGGCCGTGGACTACCAGTTAGGAGCTACAAAGCAATCCATAGTTGATGACTGCCTCTGCTAGGCCTAGGTGTGCTTGGAAGGGGCCAAGCTGCATACTGAAGTTGGTTTCCACCAGTACTAGCTGGGGCAGGTCAATAAAAAGCCCAACACATGCTGAGATTCATGTCTGCCTGTTGACTGACTATTAGGCTTATGTACTAAAAGAACCTCTGGTGGTAGGCAAGTTATATAAGGCAGTTTCTGAAACACCCAGTAGGGTTAATATTGTTCATCAGATTTATACAGATTCAAATTTGGCACTCATGTTGCCTCTGAGCCACTCAGCAAAAGTCTCAGTGTACCAGAAAGCCAGCTGCCACATGCTTGGGGCCTGGGGACCTTTGTGGTGGGGTCAGGGTCGCAGGGAGTCATCAGGTTGTGGCCAACAGAGTTATCAGGCTCAAACAGATTGGCATTGTAGAGAGAGGGAGATGAACAGAAAAGTTGGCGTCATTCAAGTCATACAGGGAAAAATGGCCCTTGCGCAAAAGCCACATGATTCAATCTCTTTCTGTTTATCTCTGACACCCCTTGAGTATCCCCAGACCTATTTGAGAACCTCCCGAGAAAGATCACAGTGCCTGCAGGCATGGGCTGGCTGCAGCCCGAGACTTCTTTTGCAGCACTTGTTCCTGGCAGAGTGGAGCCACAGTGGTGGGCCTAGTATATTTCCTCACAGTAATGCTGAGGTAGAGGGTGATGCTGGTCAGATACACATCAAATCCCATAGCCACTTCACTCAGTCTGTCCCAGTGCATCTCTGACACCCCCTGAGTTATCCGAGATGCAGTTGAGGGCCTTCCAAGAAAGTCTGCAACACGATTCCTGGGTTGCCGCAGCTAGCTGATTCCTCCATAGGGTCAGAGCTTGACTGAGCTAGGCCACAGGGATTTGATAGTGTGGGGCTCCTGCATTCCACTGGGCTGATGCTCTATGGTTGGAGGAGTGCTCGACCCAGGCAAATTGGCTTCTCTTGGTGGAAATTGAAATAGCATTGGTGGCTGTCCTTTTAGCTCTCTCTTTAAAGCTAGACAACCCAATCTCTTTCTGTGTGACTCCAGTTCACTATGAGTCTCTGTTTCTCTGCCAGATCCTAAGGTGAGTTGCTGCAAACAAGATTTTGTGTGCTTACTCTTCAAGAGTGTGTCTGGGTTTCCAGCAGACTTCTTTGGGGTCTCACCCTAGCAGATAGAATTCTCAGTGATTTTTACAGCTAGATGTTATCTGGGATCTTCTTCCTGGCACTATTGCTCCACGCTGGGGAGCCCAGAATGAGGTTGAAACCTAACACTTCTCAGTGGGACCTTTGTGGCTGAGATGTCCCTCAGATTTCTCAACTGCATGTATGGATGTGGGACCAGCCCTTTTCCCATCAGCCCTTTTCCCATCTCTGCCCTTCCTACTAGTCTTGAGGTGGATTCTTCTGTATATCTTTGCTTATGAAACTTACTTTCAAATGTTTATTGCCAATCTCATTTGTTTCTCTGTATCCTTTGAGTTTATTTCCTCTTGGACCCTTCTTGTTATATAACATATCGTTTAATTTCCCCATATTTGTGGTTTTTCAAGCTTTTTTCTTGTAACTAATAACTATTTTCATATTACTGTGGTTGGAAACTGTGTGTTATATGATTGTCTTCTTAAATTTATTGAAACAAATTTTCTGCTCATATGTATGTTCGTCCTTGAGAAATTTCCGTGTGCACTTGAGATGAATGTATATTCTTTTTTGTTAAAGGGGTAATTAATGAGGATTAGATTTGTTTATTTTTTATTGTTGTTCAACTACAGTTGTCTACATTCCTCCCCCCCACAACTACTACTCTCCACACTGGCCATCCCCACCTATACCTCCCCTGATCCCACCACCCCCTTGGTTTTGTCCATGTGTCCTTTATAGTTGTTCCTGAAAACCCTTCCCCTTTTTCCCCCCATAACTCCTTCCCCCTCCCCTCTGGTTACTGTCACTTTGTTTTTAATTTCAATGTCTCATTATATTTTCCTTGCTTGATTGTTTTGTTGATTAGGTTTCACTTAGAGGTATAATCATGTGGTATTTGTCTTTCACCACCTGGCTTGTTTCATTTAGCATAATACTCTCCAGTTCCATCCATGCTGTTGCAGAAAGTAGGAGCTCCTTCTTTTATTCTGCTGTGTAGGATTCCATCATATAAATGTACCATACTTTTTTGATCCATTCATTTACTGATGGACACCTAGGTTGCTTCTAGCACTTGGCTATTGTAAATTGAGCTGCTGTGAACATTGGGGTACATAGGTTCTTTTGGTCTGGTGTTTCAGGGTTCTTAGGATGTAATCCCAGCACTGGAATTTCCAGGGCAAAAGGCAATTCCTTTTTTAATTTTCTGAGGAAATGCCATAATGTTTTCCACAGTGGCGGCACCAGTCTGCATTCCCACCAACAGTGTACTAGGGTTCCCTTTTCTCCACATCGTCTCTGTTGCTAGGCTTCAAGGCTAAGCAGGTTCATAGTATTTGTGCACACTGGCAAATGTTTATAGACTGTTGTGATGTCTGGCATGCCTTTATTCATGGGTGGGCGAGCCATGCATGCTGCAAGCTGCGTGTCTATCTGCATATCTCCTGTCATGGCCCTTGCTCCCCAGTGTGACACATATGGTGGCACCTGACCCCTTTCATGTCCTTTATCATCATTGCCCCCCAGCAGGGAGTACCTACCTGTTTAAGTACTAGAGGAGAACAAACCATCAAGATGCAAGAAATTATAACATAACATAATTCTGCTCATGTGAACCCACTTCATGTTATGGGAACAGTTTATTGGACACAATCGCAAGGCTATAAGAACACTACTTATCAGGCCCCTTCAAAGCTATGGGAATACTGCTTCCCTTAACTACCCAGACACCTGGGTGAGGAAGCCAGACTGCTTCTACTTACCCTACATTATCCAAAACTTTTTGTTTGTTGATTGGTTTATGGTGGCAATTCTGACAGGTGTAAAGTAGTATCTCATTGTAGTTTTAATTTGCATCTCTCTGATGGCTAGTGATGCTGAGCATCTTTTCGTGTCTCTGGGCCTTCTGTATGTCCTCCTTGGAGAAGTGTCTGTTCAGGTCTTTTGCTCATTTTTAATTGGGTTGTTTGTTTTCATGGAGTGGAGTCGTGGGAGTTCTTTATATATTTTGGAGATCAAGCCCTTGTCTGAGGTATCACTGGCAAATATGTTTTCCTATATGGTTGGTTCTCTTTTTATTTTAATGTTGTTTCCTTTAGCCATGCAGAAGCTTTTTATTTTGATGAGGCCCCATTTCTTATTCTTTCCTTTATGTCCCTTGCTCTAGGGGACATATCAGTGATAATATTGCTGGGTGGAACATCTGAGCTTTTTCTGCCTATGTTTTCCACTATGACTCTACGGCATCAGGACTTATATTTAAGTCTTTTTTCAACCTTGAATTTATTTTTGTGCATGGTGTAAGTTGGTGATTGGGTTTCATTTTTTCGCACATAGCTGTCCTGCTCTCCCAGCACCATTTGTTGAAGAGGCTATTGTTACTCCATTTTATGCTCCTGCCCCTTTGTTGAATATTAATTGACCATAGAGACTTGAGTTTATTTCTGGGCTTTCTATTCTGTTCCATTGGTCTATGTGTCTGTTCTTATGACAGTACCAGTCTGGTTTGTTTACAGCAGCCTTGTAATACAGTTTGATATCAAGTATTGTGATCCCTCCTACTTTGTTTTTCTTTCTCAAAATTGCTGCAGCTATTCAGGGTTCATTTATGGTTCCATATATATTTTTGAAGTGTCTGCTCTATTTCTGTGAAATATGCCATTGGTACTTTAATAGGGGTTCCATTGAATCTATAAATTGCTTTGCATAGTATGGACATTTTGATGGTGTTAAAGTTCTTCCAATCCATGAGCATGGTACATGCTTCCATTGTTTGTGTCTTCTTAATTTCTTATTTCAGTGTTGTAAAGTTTTCTGAGTACAGGTCTTTTACCTCCATGGTTAGGTTTATTCCTAGGTTAGACCTGAGTACAGGTCTTTTACCTCCTTGGTTAGGTTTATTTTTGTTGTTGCTATATCGAATGGGATTTTTTCCCCTGATTTCTGTTTCTGATATTTCATTGTTGGACTACAAGAATGGCTTTGATTTCTGAAAATTGACTCTGTATCCTGCCGTTTGCCAAATTCACTTATTAGGTCGAATACTTTTTTGGTGGAGTCTATAGGATTTTCTATGTACCCTTTCCTGTTTTGCTTCCTCCTTTCCAATTTGGATACCTTTTATTTCTTTTTCTTGTCTGATTGGTATAGCTAGGACTTCTAATACTATGTTGAATAGGAGTGGTGAAAGCGGACATCCTTGTTCATGATCTTAATGGGAAAGTTCTAAGTTATTAAGCCCATTGAGTATGATGTTGGCTGTAGGTCTTTCGTATATGGTCTTTATTATGTTGTGGAATGCTCCCTCTATTCCCACTTGCTGAGTGCTTTTATCATACGTGGGTGCTGTACCTTATCAGATGCTTATTTGCCACTATTGATATGATCATGTGATTTTTGTCTTTACTTTCATTTATGTGATGTATTACATTTATTGATTTTCAAATATTGTACCATACTTGCATCCCTAGGATGAATCCCACTTGATCATGGAGTACAGTCTTTTTTTAATGTATTGCTGGATGTAGTTTGCCAATATTTTGTTGAGGATTTTAGCAGCTATGTTCATCAGTGATACTGGCCTTATTTTCTTTCTTTGTTATGTCTTTGTCTGGCTTTGGGATTAGGATGATGCTGGCTTCAAAAACGAGTTTGGGAGACTTCAGTCTTCTTGGATTTTTGGGAATAGTCTGTGAAGGATAAGGGTTAGCTCTTCCTTACTGCTTTGTAAAATTCTGTGAATCTGTCTGGTCCAGGCCATTTATATGCCTGAATTTTTTTTAGTACTGCTTCAATTTCATTACCTGTTATTGGTCTGTTCAGGCTTTCTGCTGCTTCTTCTTTCAGCTCTGGAAGATTATATATTTCTAGAAATGTGTCTATTTCCCTTGGGTGTTCAAACTTCTTGGCATATAGTTCTTCATAATTCTTACATTCCTTTGTATTTCTGTGGTATCAGTTGTAATCTCTCCTCTTTCATTTCTCATTGTGTTTATTTGGGTCCTGTTTCTTTTTTTCTTCATGAGCCTGCTTAAAGGCTTGTTGATTTTGTTTATCTTTTCAAAGAACCAGCTCCTGGATTTACTGATCCTTAGAAATGTTCTTTTATTCTCTATATCATTTAATTCTGCTCTGGTCTTGATTATTTCCTTCCTTTTACTTTCTCTGTGCTGTCTTTGTTGTTCCTCCAGTTCATATAAATATAAGGTTAGGCTGTTTATTTGAAATGTTTCATTCTTTTCAGATAGGCTTGTATGTCTCTACACTTCCCTTTCAAGATTGCCTTCACTGTGTCCCATATGTTTTGGATTGTTGTGAGTTCATTTTCATTTGTTTCCAGACATTTTTTATTTCTTTCTTGATCTCATTATTAATCCATTTATTGTTTAATAGCATGCTATTCAATCTCTGTGAGTTTGAGTGTTTTTGAGTTTTTTCCTTGAGGTTGGTTTCTGGTTTCAGTCCTTTTGGTCACAGAAAATACATGACATGATTTCAGTTTTCTTGAATTTGTTTAGACTTGTGTCCTACCATGTGGTCTGTCTTTGAAAATGTTCCATGTGCATTTGAAAAGAATGTCTATGTTGCTCCTTTGGGATGAAAGGCTCTGTATATAATCGGTTAAGTCCATTTTATATAGGACGTTGTTCAATACTGCAGTATCTTTGTTGATATTTTGTTTGGAAGGTCTATCCATTTTTTACAGTGGGGTGTTAAAATCCTCTACTATAATTGTGTTGCTGTCAGTATTTCTCTTGAAGTCCTCCAGGGTTTTCCATATATATTTGGTAGCTCCTATGTTGGGTGCATATATATTTTCAATATTTATGTCTTCTTAATGGATTCTTACCTTCAGTATTACAATGTAATCTTCTGAGTCTCTTTTTGTGGCCCTTATTTTGAAGACTATTTTATCTGTTATGAGTGTTGCTACCCTGCCTTTTTTTCCTGTTTATTTTATTGAAATACATTTTTATTCTAATCAATAAAATAGGGGATCATGATTTCTTATCCATTCAGCTATTCTATGTGTTTTGATTGGAGCATTTAATCCATTTATGTTTAAGGTTAGTATTCATAGGTACTCATTCATTTCCATTTTACTTCCTTCCTACCTGTGTTCCTCTTTCTTTCATTCTTTTTCTTCCTTTTCTTAAAGCAGTCCATTTAGCATATCTTGCAGTGCTAGTTTGGTGGAGTTGTATTCTTTCAGCCTTCTTTTGTCTGAGGAACTCCTTATTTGGCCTTCCATTTTAATTGAGAGCCTAGCTGGATCGTGTAGTCTCATTTGCAGGCCCTTGGTTTTCATTTCTTGGGATATTTCTTGCTATTCCCTTCTGGCTTTGTAGCATTTCCATTGAGAAGTAAGCTGCTAGCCTCTTTGGACTCCCTTGTATGTTACTTCCTGTTTCTCTCTTGCTGCCTTTGACATTCTCTCTTTTTCTTGGAATTTTGCCCTTATAATTATTATGTGTCCAGTGGTGGGCCTCATTTGGTTCCTCTTGATTGGGACTCGCTGTGTTTCCTGGATTTGTGTGACTTTTTCCCTCATCAAATTAGGGAACTTTTCCATCATTACTTTTTCAAACAGGTTTTCTATCCCTTGCTCTTCTCCTCCTTCTGGTATCCCTATTATATGGATATTATTACATTTCTTGTTGTCCTGCAGTTCCTGTAACAACTCTTCATTGTTTCTGAGTCTTTTGTATGTTTTTGCTCTTTCTGGGGAGTTTTTTCTTCCTTGTCCTCCAGCTTGCTGATTGTATCCTCTACTTCATCTAACGTGCATTTGATTCCTTCTGCTGTGTTCTTCAATTAAGAAATTATATTCTTCATTTCCTTTTGGCTCTTGTTGTTAGTTTCTAATTCCTTTTTCATGTTGATAAAATTTCTAGTAAATTCATTGTATTTTCCCTGTTGTTTTTGGTAATTCTCTGTGAGCTCATTGAGCTTCATTATAACCATGGCTTTAAACTCAGTATCTGATAGTTGGGTTGCCTGTATTTCATTTAGCGTTATTTCTGAGGCTTCCTCCTTTCCTTTCATTTGAGGATTGTTTATTTGCCTACCCATTGTTTGTGAGACTTCTTTTTAGCATCGGCTTCTTAAATTGATCTGTTCTGATTCCCTGGATTTGTGGTATAAACTTCTATAGTAGAAGACCTGTGACATTCACTGGTGCAGTCTCCTTGATCTCCTGAACTTGCTCTTCTTGGGATGTTGTTTATCTTGGCTCTGAGGATATATTTGGGTTTTTATTGTTGTTGGGTCTTTCTTCAGTGGTTTGTTCCCCACCCCAGCTGTTTGACTGAGGGTCACTGTACCCACCATGTCTTGTATTCTGCTGTACAGGTGCAAATAGGTTGTGTTGAAGCTGGTTCGTCTGTCTGCGCAAGGTTTTTAGGCTTCTCTCTCGCTATTGTTCAGTTGTTTGTTCTGGGTAGTTTCTCCAGTTTAGTTGTAAATCCAGATTGATCCTGGGTGGAGGTTAGCGTGGCTTCCACTCAGTCCGTTATCCTCCTTCATTATCTGTTGGTTGTTCCTTTGTTGGTGGGTTCTTTGTTCCAGCAGGTATATTGTAGTTTACAGTTCCCACCTACTCTTTTATGTGATCAGTTGGAAGTGGAAGGCAAAATGGTTTAAGATAGTGAGTGTGTATTTTATGGGATTTAAAGTACCAACCCATAGAGAAGAGATAGGAGATCCTTTGGATAATTACAGTGTTAATTGTGATATTTCTCCCAAGTAGCCACTTCTATAAAGTGTGGAAAATAGATAAATTGGGTGGGGGGCAGGGTTTGTGAGCTGAATCCAGAAAACAAAGTGTTTGTGGGTAGTCAGATTATAAGATATAGGAATCGTAAAGGATAGGAAATAGGCATAGTGTGTGAGAGAATAGAGTTAACCACAACGTAATAAAGCTCCAGAAGACAGTGAAATGGTCTAAGATCTGGGAGTAGTGCTATGTACTATTTATAGTTATATAGAACAAACAATTATTTATAGTAATACTAGAACAATAATAATATGACTGGAACTATATGATCTGAATAAGAAGAATAGGAAGTACATGACCTAGAGTAGTGTGCTATTGGAACACAAGTGAAGTGGAAGAAGAGAAGTTAAAATACACTATAAAAGAGAGAACAACGAAAACCAGTAAAACAATGCAATTAAACAGACAAATAAACCAAAGAAAACTAAACAGAAGAGAAATAAAAAGGTACTAATAAAATAAAAGAAGTAAAAATAATGATGATACAAACAAACAATAACATGCAAGTACTCTGGAATAGCAAAGTGAAATTTGTCTCATTTTCTCCGGTGTTGGGATTAGCATTATATTCTCTCTTTGAGTTTGTTTCTGGACATATCACAGCTTCAGGTGTTATTGTCTCACTTTGGGGTAAAAAGGGAAGAAGAGAGAGACAGGGAGAGAGAAGTGTCCTGTTGACTTTAAACCTGCCAAGTGAGTTTTCCTGGTTTCTTGGATACTGCAGACTGAGGAGGGTTGGGTTTCCATTTTCTCCCTTCCTATGGTTTTACCAGGATGGGGGCCAGGTGTGGGCCAAGGTCTTCACAGTTGCCCACCTACAGCCCAGGTCCTACCAGAAGACCCCTGCTGACCTTCTGTGCCAGGCCAATTCCTGCAATCCACCAGTTGTGCCATCCTTGAGGTGCACTAATTAGGGGCAATTCACACACCACCTTCTCCCTCTTTGCTGTCCTAGGTGCTGGACACTCTCAAAGTCTCTTCAGGGTAGCTCACCTCCCCCACTGAGTTAAGTCTTTCTGGAGACTGCTAACTCCCTGATCCCTGCTGCTCTCCTATGCTGGGGGGATGATACAGCCTCTGGCCAGCAGTGTCCATGGTGTTGTGGATGTGACAAACAAAATTACATGGACTGCAGAAGTCCTATGGAGAAAAGGGACAGCATGGCCTCTCTCTGAGTGAGAGAGTGCCCCAACCCTTGCCTGGACAGTTTTTTATTGCTTTCTGAGAGCATTGCATCAAGGAAGATCCTCATTCGTTATGCTGAGGTTTTCTTTAGGTGATTACTTCTTACAGATAACAAAGAAAAGAATGTTACAAATGCAAGGGAATGATAAAAATGATTCATCTGGTTACACTCTGTCCTTGGAACAGCTTAACACAGACTTTAGGGAGGTACTTCAAAGATATACATTAAACATCTGCTGTCTTAACTCAGGGTGAGCGAGTCTTAGCAAAGGAAGTGTCAAAGTGTTGGGGGCTGCCCTGCCTGGTCTCAGGAAGCTGTGACCTTCTGTGACTTAGGCTAAGTGAGAGACCTCCGGATCAGGAGCCACTAAGGAGACAAAACTTATTCCCCTGGCATGAATGCTACCTGTTCTGTGCCTGGCCTTTAAATGCTTGATCAGTTAACCAGTGACAGGTAAGACTCCTTAATAAAGGGGCAACCTAAGACAGGTGCTGACTGCATAAAGGCCTGTGGAATGAGACTCACGAGGCTGTGGAAATGAAGGGGTTGTGGAAAGGAAGGGGTGATCGTCATCAACCCCTGCCCCCTCTTAGCCTGAGTCTTTGTACTTAGATGTGAGAATTCTAAGTCTCCTGGCTGCCTCTGTCTCCTGCCCTTCTCAGGGCTAAGCAAACAGCCAAATCAGACCGGAGACAGCGGACGCCCGGGGTAATCAGGCCTGGGACATAGAATATGCAAGATCCTGTGAGATCTGTTTGCTGGAGGATGTTATTAACTTAGAATTTAAAAGTACAGACAGGAAACCAAAACTAGCCCTTTGATCCATGTAGTCCTTTTCATATGATAAAACTCCAATCTTTGCCCAGAATCACAACAGGGACTCTGTTAGCATCTTTGTAAGTTACCTGTTCCCTTTGATCCCTTCTGCCAGACTGAATCCACAAACTGTGTCTGCTTTCTCAATAAAAACCCACTAGGGCAAAGGAGCAGAGCTCTCCCCACTAGAGGGTTAGCCATGGGCTCTCCCCACAAGAGGGTGTAGCCATGTTTCTCTGTATCCCCACAGGATTAGGATAAATCCTGTGAATTACGTGTGTTTAATGAACAGCCGCAGCCGAGATGAATACCGGCTGGGATGGCATGGACTGGTAAAAATTTCTCTCTCATCAAAGCAGCCTGGATATAATGCAGGCCTGGTCCCCCATGGGAAAGCCAAACTGTGGGCCTGGCTCCTATGTGCCTCCTCGCATCTATTGGTTTTCCGAACAAGGGCTGAGCTACATTAGCCATTGCCACGTGGACCAGTTCCCTATGGGGGGGGCACCTCCTTCTTCCTCATAGGGAGCCAGACATGCCACCTGAGGGCTGCAGCCAGGGCAGGGGCACAGCCCCAGTTGTGGCAATGGCAGGGACATGGCTGCGGCTGATTTGCCTGAACAGTGACCAAGAGGCTTTTTTCGAATAAAATCCTCCTGTTCAAGTCTGCTGCTCTCGGCAAGCTCTCATCCTCTCACGTAGCCCAACTTTCCAACCAGACTGGAGGCTATCCGTGTCAGGGTCCCTCATGGCCTAACTATTCTCCCTTCTCCAGGCGTCACGCAGCTATCTAGTTTGTCTGATAATGACCCAGCCAGCAGTCCCGAGGGGGAACACCAACTTATATGTCTCCCACTTCATATTTATTAACCCCAGTGACTTCAGGCATCCAGGTCCATCCTTGTGCCACTCTAACCTCCCTGTTTGGCAGGGGAGGGAGCTATTGATTTGGCTCTTGTACCCACGCTGGTCCCAGGGACCTTATTGTCCCAATGTAATCTCCTTACTGTCTGTTTTTCAATGTCCTCTAAAATTTTGGCCTCCAACCTTCATATATGCTGGGATTCCATTGGCTGTTCACTTTGTTCTTCAAAAGATTGGCTAGGTGCTCCACCTGTGCATAGGGGGAAGTGGGCTTGGCTCCCACCTACCTCGCCGCCATCTTCAGGACTTGAATGTATATTCTGTTGTTCTGGATGGAAAGCTGTATAATTAATCATGTCCATTTAAAGCGATATTTTCTTAGTGGCTTTCTGTTTGGATGATCTGTACATTTTTGTCAATCAGGTATTCATTTCCCCTACTATAATTGTGTTTTTGTCACTTTATCTCTTTAGGTCTGTTAAAAATTGCTTTCCAAAGAAGAACTTGCTTTGCATATTTTGGTGCTCACATGTTGAATGCATATGTGTTGATGTGTTATGTGTTCTTGCTGAATCATCCCCTGTATTGTTATAGAATGTCTACTTTTGTCTCTTGTTACCTTTTTAAAAAAATATTGAACTCTATTTTGTTTGGTACAAGTACAGCTATACTCTGTTTTCTCTGGATTCCATTTCTGAGAGTTTTACTTTCATCCCTTCATTTAGGCTATGTTTATCTTTGTAGCTCAGATGGGTCTCCTGAAGGCAACATATAGTTAGGCCTTGTTTTTTTTTTTTCTTTTTACTGTTGACCACTTTTAATTTTTAAATTCTCTCATTTCCAATCACAAAATTATTTCATATTTTTTTCTATCTCTCTGAAAAATAGTTTTCCATGTATTTTTTATTTCTTTTATTGTGTTTATTGGGGTGACATTGGTTAATAAAATCCTGTTGCCTTCAAGTGTATGTTTCTATGGTACCTGATCTGTATATTATATTGTGTGCCCACCATACCATGTGCCTTTTAATTGGTCATTCCAGTTCATTTATGTTGAAGGTGATTATTGATATACATGGATTTACTATATATAACCTTTTTATATTTTTTCAGGGTGCTCTGTGTTTCTCTTGTTTCTTTTCTCTTGATCTTCTATTTGGTTGTTGTCTTAGATACTTTTTTAATGTTACATATCTCAGTTGTAATTTTTTGCTTTGTGGTTACTATTGTGTTCATGTAAAAAATTTACTTCAGCCCCAGCTGGTGTAGCTCAGTGGATTGAGCGCGGGCTGTGAACCAGGCATCGCAGGTTCGATTCCCAGTCAGGGCACATGCCTAGGTTGCAGGCCATGTCCCCCAGCAACCACTGATGTTTCTCTCTCTCTCTCTCTCCCCCTCCATTCCCTCTCTAAAAATAAATAAATAAATAAAATCTTTTTTTTTTTTAAATTTACTTCAGCCCTGGCCTGTATGACTCAGTTGCAGTGTCATCCCATATCTGAAAGGTTGCAAGTTCAATTCCCAGACAGGGCATCTACCTAGGTTTCAGGTTCAATCCCCAAGGTGCCTACGATTCCCAGTCTGGACATGTACAGGTGGCAAATAATCAGTGCTTCTATCTTGCATCATTATTTCTCTCCCTTCTTCTCTCTCTAAGAACAATGAAAAAGTGTCCTTGAGTAAGGATAAGAAGGTGTTTTTTTTAATTTGTTTCACATGTATAAAGTCATTTTTCTTATAATTGCATCTTATATTCTTTCACTGATGACAGTTTTATCCTTTTCCATCTCTCCTTTTATGTTTTTATTGTCACAAATTACCCCCCCTTTTTTTGCTTTGTGTTTGATTTCAAATTACAGAAGTTGTCTTTTTTAATGTTTTTCCTATTTTCCTTCATGTTATAATTAAGTATTAAATACCTTATTCTGAATTAGAGTTGCAGTTTCCTGCTTCTATCTGTCTGTTAGTTATCTTACAATTTTATATAATTTTATCATTTTGTTTTAGATACAAAAGCTCTTTTCAAGATTTCTTGTATTGCAGGTCTTGTGGTGGTAAGCTCTCTTATCTTTCATTTGAAAAAGCCTTTATTTTTTCTTCATCCCTAAAGAATAACTTTGTTGGATGTATTAATCTTAGCAGGTGAGTTCACTCTTTAAATATGTTGATTTCATTGCACTCTCTCCTAGCCTGTAAGGCTCTGCTGAAATATCTGATGAGTATGTAATGGGGTTTCTTATCTGTTACAGTCTTTATTTTTCCTGGCTGCCTTGAGAATTGTTTTTTGTCATTAACTTTTGAGAGTTTTAATGTATTGGAGGATGTCTTTTTACATTGACATAATTAGGTGTTCTGTTAGCTTCCTGAATTCAAGGTTGCTGCTTTTTCCATATGTTTGAGAAGTACTTTTTCCATTTGTTTGAATGGGCTCTTTGTCCCTTCTTCCACTCTTCTTCTTGGATACCAATTATCCTTATATTGATCTTTCTAAGGAGTCAGATAGTTCCTGTTGTATTTGTTTGTTTTTTAAAATTCTGAGTTTTCTCTCTTCTTCCTCATGAATCATTTCTAGATTTCTGATTTCAGACTTCCTAAGTCTGTCTTCCATCTGGTCTGCTGTGTTTTTTGTATTCTTTAATTCATCCTTGCTCTTATTGAGTTCTTAAGCTCCACAATTTAAATTTGGCTCTATCTTATAATTATTTTAGTAAAGTACTCCTTTTGCTCATTAATTTTATTCCTGAGCTCATTTAACTGCCTTTCTGAGTTTTCTCATGTCTCAATGAGTTTTTTTAATGAAATCTTGAATTTTCTGTTATTTAAAATGCAATTTTCCATGTTTTTGAGCTTTGTTTCTAAAGTTTTTTTTTGTTTGCTTGTGTTTTTTTGTTGTTTTTTTTTTTGTTTTTTCATTTTCTTACTGAGCTACCTTGTCATCTTGGTTCCTTGCTGTACTTGATGGATTTTTTTTTCTGGGCATTTGAGACAATGAATTCTTTTCTTTTAGGTACTGTTTGGTTTATAGCAATTCAGGTAAGTAAATAGAGGTATTTTCTTTTTAGTAGATGGTGCTATAGTGCAAGATTTTCTTTTTACTTACCTGTACTACTAGAACTTTAGGCATCCTTGGTCCTGGCTGGTGTAGCTCAGTGGATTGAGCGCAGGCTGTGAACCAAAGTGTCGCCAGTTCGATTCCCAGTCAGGACACATGCCTGGGTTGCGGGCCAGATGCCACATGAGAGGCAACCACACATTGACGTTTCCCTCTCTCTTTCTCCCTCCCTTTCCTCTCTAAAAATAAATAAATAAATAAATCTTTTAAAAAATAAGAACTTTAGGCATCTTGTTTGGGCAGTGGCACCTCTATCATTGAAAATGCCTAATATTCCAGGAGGAGGTGGGTATCCTCTCTGTAACCCAGTTGCCTCAATCTCAGATACCATCCCCTTGCTTGAATGTGAAGGATGATGAGATTCCTGGCTTATGAGTTCCTGGTGCTGCCTCCTTGTAATCAGAGGTTGTCAGGTGCAGGATTCTATTTAGTTGTCTCCACTGCCTCTATTGCGTTCTGCAGCAATGGGTGGTGGGTGAGATGGGTATGTATGTTTGGGGCTTTTCCCTTCTCACTGGTTTTGGTGACTGCTAATTCATGGCTATCATTCTGCTGTGTTGTGTCTCTGCTTGGGTTTAGCTGCAAGTGGCACTGGTTACTCAAAAATAATGTTATTTCTGCCCCTCCAATTCTCTGGGTTGGCAACTTTGGACTGCAAACCTACACCTAGGGCTGGGCAGGAGCATGGGTTGAGAGAGGCAAGTTTGCATGTCTGCGACTTTGCCTTCCTCTGGTAATGGCAGCTGCCAGCATATAACTTCCATACTGCCATGCCATGTCACATTTCTGTCCTTGTCACTAGGTTTAGCTTCAGTGGGCATGGGCAACTGAGACTAAGTTTCTGCTACTCTCCCTCTGGCCCTCTAGACTGTTGTGTGAGGGCTGCAACCACCATCTCTGTACTTACCCTAATCCTGCCCACTCTCCTCATTCCCATTTGCTCACCTTAATTAGGCTATCTTAATTGTGGATCTCTTGGACATGTTTTTGTGTTGAGCAGGTTATTCTTTATTGAATTAAAGCAGTCTTACTTGTTGTTAAAGTTACTTGTTGTAACTTTAAACCAGAAGATTCCCTGGTTTAAAGGAAGAAACCAGGGAATCTTCTCACTCTATGAAATAAGGAGTTTCCCAGGCAAAAGAATACCTCTCCACCAAACAAGCATTGCAAGAGATGCTAAAGGGACTGATTTAAAAAGATGAACAGAGAGAGGGTGGTGGAGAGAGAGAGAGACAGAGAGAGACAGAGAGAGACAGGTGGATGAACACAGGTACAAAGGGAAGAAATGGCAATGAATAAGTACCTATCAATAATAACCTTAAAAAATGAATGGATAAAAGGATCCAGTCAAATCACAGAGGGTAGATGAATGGATAAGAAAATGTGACTTGCATAAATGCAGTATACAAGAGACCCACCTGAGAGCAAAGATCTATACTGACTGAAAGTGAAGGGATGGCAAAAAAAATTCCAAACAAATGGACATGAAAAAAAAAAGCTGTTGCAGCAATACTTTTACCAGACACAATAGATTTTAATACAAAGGCCATAAAAAGACACAGAAGACTACTACATAATACTTAATGGAATAATTCATCCAAAAGATACAAATATTGTAAACATAGGAGCATCCAGATATATCAGGAAAATCTTGGAGTAATTCAAGAAAGATATCAACAGCAACACACTCATAATAAGGGGTTTTAATACTCCCTTATCAACAATGCATAGATATTCCAAGCAAAGAATCAACAAGGATTTTATGACAATGAACAACCTGTAGATCAAATGGATTTAATTGATATATATAAAAACTTTCACCTGAAAGTAGAAAAATGCATATTCTTTTCAAGTGTACATGGAATATTTTCAAAGATACACCACATGATAGGACACAAAAGAAATCTCAACAAATTAATGAAAATTGAAATATCAAGCATCTTCTCAGCTAACAATGGGTTGAAACTAGAAACCATCCTTAAGGAAAAAAAACTCAAAAATATTAAAATTCATGGAGATTAAAAACATGCTATTAAATATGAATGGATCAACAGTGAGATCAGAGAAGAAATCAAAAAGTTCTTGGAATGAAATGACAATGAACACACAACAGCCAAAAACTTATGGGACACAGCAAGACAGTCCTGAGAGGGAAGTTCATAGCAATACAGGCCTACATAAGAGAGATAGAAAAATCTCAAATAAACAGCCTAAACCTACACCTACAAGAACTCAAGGAACAACAACAAAAACAGCCCAGAGCAAGTAGAAGGAAGTAAATAACCAAGATCACAGCAGAATTAAATGACATAGAGAATAAAAGAGCAATTCAAAGGATCAATAAATCCAGGAGGTGGTCTTTGAAAAGATAAAAAAATCAACAAGTCTTCAACCAGTCTCATCAAGGAAAAAAGTGAGAAGATCCAAATAAATAAATCAGAAACAAAAGATGGAAATTACAGCCAATATCACAGAAGTACAAAGGATTGTCAGAAATTACTTAGACACTATATGCCAAGAAATTTGACAACCTGGGAGAAATGAACAAATTTCTAGAAACATATAATCTTCCAAAACTGAATCAATGAGAAGCACAAAGCCTGACTAGACCACTAACAACTAGTGAATTTGAAGCAGTAACCAAAACGTCCTGGCACACAAAGTGTGGGACCCGTCAGTCTTACAAGCGAATTTTGCCAGACATTTAGGGAAAAGCTATGTCCTGTCCTTCTCACTATTCCAGAAAATTCAAGAGAATAGAAGCCTCCCAAACTCTTTTTATAAGGCCAGTATTATCCTAATTCCAAAATTAGGTAGAGACACAAAAAATAAAGAAAAACTACAAGCCAGTATCACTGATAAATATAGTTGCCAAATTCCTCACAAAATATTGCCAAACCAGTTCTAGCAATGCATTAAAGAGACCATACACCATGATCAAGTGGGATTCATCCTGGGATGCAAGGATGGTAAAATATTTGCAAATCAATAATAATACACCACATAAACCAAATGAAAGACAAAAACCACAAGATCATATCAGTGGATGCTGAAAAAGCATTTAATAATATACAGCACCCATTCATGATAAAAATGCTCAGTAAAGTAGGAATAGAGGGAACATACCTCAACATAATAAAGGCCATATATGAGAGACCTATAGCCAACATCATACTCAATGGCCAAAATCTAAAGGCTTTCCCATTAAGATCAGGAACAAGACAAGGGATGTCAGTTTTCACCAGCTTTATTCAACATTGTATTGGAAGTTATAGCCACAGCAGTAAGACAAGGAAAAGAAAGAAAAGGCATCCAAATGAGAAAGGAGGAACAAAAACTGCCACTGTTTGCAGATGACATGATAGTGTATATAGAAAAGCCTATAGGCTCCACAAAAAAACTGCCCTACCTAATATTGAATTTGGCAAAATAGAATTTGGCATACAAAGTCCATTCAGAAATTGAAGGCATTTTTGTACACCAACAGTGAAATATCAGAAACAGAAATCAAGAAAAAAAATCCCATTTACTATAGCAACAAGAGAAATAAAGTACCCAGTAATAATTTTAATCAAAGAGGTAAAAGACCTGTACTTTGAAAACTACAGAACACTGAAGAAAGAAATTAAGTGTGGGAGAACTCTATCCCTTGGATCTCTCCTGGCCACCACAGATGAGAATAAGTCATCCCAGGCACAATCTGTTGTTCTGATGGGAAAGGTGATAGCAATTCCCTCTAGTGGAGAATGACCTGAACCCTTCTCCAGAATAGCTTTTATTGGGTTTGGTATATGCAGGGAGAACAAATATTATCTACCGATAACAATTGAAGAAACACAGAGATTGTCTTGTCAGGGTCTGAGAGACATGCTGACACCAGATGGTTATAAAGGCGTATTTTGTGACACAAGGAGTTCACTCCTTATGCTTTTAAATTAATCATCTGGTTTATATCAACAGGGATATCACAAAGCAGAGCAAGCTTGAAAGGATACAGTTTATATTTCAGGTCTGTATATTTCCCATGGGAACTCTCCGTGTTAGTATCGGGTCATGCCTGCCACTCGCTTTCCTGGCTTTCTAGTAGAGACTTACTGGCCTCTTTTAAGGCCTGCTCATGCAGGGCTGCAGTCTCCAAAACCACACAGAGTGGTTCCCAATTAAGGAAGACACAAATAAACAGGAGTATATACTGTGTTTATGGATTGGAATAATTAACGTCTTTAAAATGTCCATACTACCCAAAGCAATCTATAAATTCAATGCAATCTGTACTATAATGCCAACGTTATATATTGCACATATTTAGAACAAATATTTTAAAATTTTTATAGTACTAAAAACAACGCTGAATCAACTCAGAAATCTTGAGAAAGAAGAATAAAGTAGGAAGAATCACAGTATCTGATATCAAACTGTATTACAAGGCCATTGTAGTCAGAACATTCTGGTACTGGCATAAGACAGACACATAGATCAATGGAACAGAATAGAGAGCCCCAAAATAAACCCATGTTTCTATGGTGGATTAATATTTGACAAAGTGGGCAAGAGCATAAAAAAGACGACAAATATTTGCTTTAACAAAGGGTGTTGGGAGAATCAGAATGGTACATGCAAAAATATGAAACTAGACCACCAACTTACAATGTACACCAGAATAAACTCAAAATGAATAAAAGACTTAAACATAAGCCATGACACCATAAAAATCCTGGAAGAAAACAGGCAGGAAGTTTTCAGATATCCCATGCAGCAATATTTTCACCTATATATCTTCTAGGGCTAGGGAAGAAAAGGAAAAACTAAACAAATGGGACTACATAAAATTAAAAAGCTGCTGCACAGGTAAAGAGAACTTCATCAATAGTTAAGGGAGCCAGCCTTATAGGAAAACATATTTACCAACAATACCTTTGATACGAGTTTCTGCAAAATGTATAAAGAACTTCTCTGACTCAGAACCAAATAGATAACCCAATTTAAAAAATTGGCAAAGGACCTGAACAGACATTTCTCCAAGGAGGACATACAGAGAGTCCATAGGCATATGAAAGGATGCTCAGCATCGCTGTCCATCAGAGAATTGCAAATTAAAACCACAATGAGATACTACCTACGCCAGTCAGAATAGCCATCATTAACAAAGCAAACAAAAAGTGCTGGCAAGGATGTGGATAAAGGGAATCCTAGTGCACTGTTGGTGGGCATGCAGACTGCTGCAGCCACTGTGGAAAACAGTATGGAATTTCTTCAATAAACTAAAAATGGAAAGCCTTTTGATTCAGCAATACCACTTCTGGGATAATACCCTAAGAATCCCAAAACACCAATTCAGAAGAACCTGTGCACCCCAATGTTCATATCGACATTATTTACAATAGCTAAGTGCTTGAAACAGCCTAATTGCCCATCATTAAATGAGTGTATCAAAACACTGTGGTACATTTACACAGTGGAATACTACACAACAGAAAGAAAGAAGGAAATCCCAACTCTTGCAACACCATGGGTGGAACTGGTAAGTATTATGGTAGGTGAAATAAGCCAGGTGGTGAAAAACAAATACCATATGATCTCACCTATAAGAGGAACCAAATGAACAAAACAAACAAGTGAAATAAAACCAGAAGCATAGAAACAAGAAACAGACAGACCAATAGGGACCAGGGTAGAAGGGTAAAGAGTAAAAGGGGGGAAGAGGAGGAAGGCTGTAGTCAAGGAACAGGTATAAATGACCCATGGACATGGACAACAGGGTGGGGATTGAATGTGGGAAAGGGGTTTGGATGGTCAGGGGGGAGCAATGGGAAAATCGAGACAACTGTAAATAGAACAACTTTAAAAATCATTAATTATGTTCAAAGAATGGATTTTCCATTAGTTAATGCCATCTTGCTTAGTTTATTAGGATAACTTGGTTTCCTGATATTGGGCCTCAGAAACCATTTACTAATTTCATATGTGATGTTGGAGATTGATGGTACTTACTTTTGTCATTTTTTTCTGAAATCACTTTTTTTTATGAATATACCTCATTCTTTATCACAGCATTTCCATATGAAAGTGTCAAAATAATGTGATAACTGTCTTGTTAATGGTAGTTCTATGCAGGTATTTATTTATGCTATATGTAGTATATTCAGATATACCAATATTCAGATACTTCACATAAAGTACATCTCACGTTAAAGTATATTGAACATAGTTGGGTACTTCCAGTCAAGATAATGAAGAATCATACCCAGTCTTAATAGGAAATGTCAGTTAAGACAGATTTAACTGGTAGAATCTTAACCATCAGTTTGTGCTATAATTTTTATTTTACCACACTGCTTCTAAATAGAGTGACCATATGCTCAGATTTGTCATATATGCACTACTTTATGCTTGTTGATTGTACTTCCTTTTATTTTCAGTAGTGTTTTAGTTTGTGTACTATAAACTGTATGTGTAATCTATATAGTTTACCTATAAACTACCCATATGTTTGTGTACCTATAAAATGCAAAACTCATAACCAGACCACAGTTATAAATGTACAGTAAGAAAAGTAAGGTAGATTTAAACAGTAGACAAACAAGATACAAGTAAATATACATCATGACCTATCACATGACTTTTCTTACTCCATGCATTAAAAACTGGGTAACTTTTTTTTTTTCATGGCTTAGAAGAGCAAGAAAAGATAAAAAGTGGAGATTATTGGACTTGAAAACAGACATTCAATCTGAAAATCTATAATTGAAAGGCAGAAGAACTAGTGGCCTGTAGGATGAAGTATGAAGTAGCCCCAGCAACCAGAACACATAAGCAGGTATATTTCCAGTCACTCGAAAAAAATATATATTGAGTGCTACTATATTTCTGCCTCTCTGTGCCTAGGTAGCATGGAAAATAGGGGCAAAAAGATAAAATTTTTAAAATAGCATTATACGAAGAGAGATAAATGTATGTAAAAGTCCTGGTTGATTTAGTGTACATGTAATTCTTCCACTTTATACTTCCATTTTTGTTACTCTTGGTTGCTAGTAGTAAATGCAGTAGTCTACAAATGTAAAGTATTCTTAGAGCAAAGCCATTGTTTTCCATGTTTTACTTTTAAGTATTAACAATATTCAGTAGTCAAACTAATTGACTTACTTGCGTTTTAGTTTAATTTAAATACAGGGGATTTTTTTGCTGACTGTAGGAGGAAAACTTGTGCTTTTCAGAATCATTATTCCATATTTTATGATTTATCTATCTAGGAATCTTATCTTTTAAGTTTTGAAATGTAAAAATCATATTACAGTAGTAAGGAAAAGGATGTGAAACAGATTATTTTCACTTAGACTGTCAGTGTACTATCATGGGACCTGTAGACCCTATAATGTCTTTGTGTACAGATAATTTCTTTTCATACATAAAGAAATCCTGGAAAATGTTTAAAAGAGTCAAATGGATTCAAATGAAAGTTGGAGAGTTATGTCTTTTATTCCCATTCCCTTAAAAAAATAAAATTCTTTATTTTATGCTTTAAAGAGTTATTGACAATGTATTTCCAGTATGTTATACATGTTCTTCATTAATTATAAAATGGAACACACAATTTAATTTTAGCTTGTCAAGTATATGTCTAACGAGTATGAAATGGAGAGTCTGAAAATTCACTGTGTTATGGAACCTTAATGAATTTTATCTTTGTCTCAATTGCACTAAGACTGATTACTAAGTTTCTTGTCACTGGTATTATTTTAATTTTCTTGTTAATTGTATGAAATTGCGGATAGTGCAATAAATGTTATAATTGGCAATAGCGTAAAGGAGAAAGAATGGGCCTCAGTTTGTAAATACTTTCATCTGTTGTTATTTAACAGTTTCCTTACTTTGCTTACAATCTCTCTCTCTCTCTCTTTTTTTTTTTTTTTTGAGAAAGTATATTTGTGACATTGTTTGACAGCATGGTTAAGAGGGAGAAAGGAGATGTAAGAAAATTAAGAATGAATTTGAAGCCTGCTGTTTATTAAGGAAAACAAAGAAGGGAAATGTAAAACTTATCCTAGATTTAGTACTCAAGCTTGGACAAGATCTATAGCTTGAGACCTATAGTGAAGAATAGATTAGAGTATTTTGGTTTTCCAAACCTTTTACCATGGAGCTTATGGGAAAGTTGTTGTTTAAGGAGATACAACAGGAGTGGAAACTCTGTAATCAGTAAATTGCCTTATTCTTGAGTTTCAGTCCACTCCATTCTTTCATTGGCTCTCTCCCATTCTCCATGCTTCGTTTGGCCCAGGGTGACTCTTTACCTGTGGATCTGCCAAAGTCAGACCTGACTTCTTTAGATTAGGCACTATGTTGCACACAATTCTGAAATATTTACTTATAACAAATTTAATGGCATTTTAGTATTAAGTATATTATAATTATGCTGATAATAGCCAGTTTTGTTTTATTGGGTAACAGTATGAGGAGACATATAGATATTTCAGTTTTCAAATCATGTTTATTATGTATGATTTATGTATGATTTTCTTTTGTAGTGGGAGTCCTTATATACCACTATATGTTTATTATATTACATTGTTTCCAGTTCTTCCTCAGCTCAGCTCTACTATAAAAAGGCATGTATAAATAATTCATATGGTATTTTATTTGTAATAGCAATTACCTAAATTGTATTTCTGCTGTGTAAATTTAAGGGCAAGAAGTTGGCCTTATCAGTAATGTATCATAGACATCTACGGAATACCAGACACATAGTAAATACTCTATATATTTGAATGAATGAAATAAAAATACGGAAACAGTTGAATAATTGAATGTAGAAGTTTGGGGTTAGTTACTTTACTTCTGGAGAATATTTTAAAATTCAGAGTGTGGCCTTAACAATTTGACCAGAGAGGATTTCCAGCCCAGAGAGAGGAGTAGGTAGAAACACTTTGCTTCCTCACACAACCAAAAGAAGAATAACAACCAATTTAAAAACAATAAACAACCAGAACTTCCAGAACAGCAACCTGCATGGAACTCCAACAACCAAGGAGTTAAAGAAATATTCATCCATATCAATGCATCAAGACAAAGAAATATGGCCCAAAAGAAATGCCAAAACTCCATAAAAAGAGTTAAACGACAAGGAGATAGGCAACCTATCTGATGCAGAGTTCAAACACTGGTAATCAGGTTGCTCACAGAAGTGATTAAGCTCAGTTGGAAAATAAAGGAAGAAATGGAGGCTACACAAAGTGAAATAAAGCAAAATATACAGGGAGCCAACAGTGAAGGGAAGGAAACCAGGACTCAAAGCAACAATTTGGAACAAAAGGAAGAAATAAACAGTGAACCAGAACAGAATGAAGAAACAAGAATGCAAAAGAATGAGAGAGGCTTTGGAACTTCTGGGACAACTTTAAATGTTCCAACCTTCAAATCATAGGACTACCAGAAGGAGAGAGGAAGAGCAAGAAATTGAAAACTTATTGAAAAAATATTGAAGGAAAACTTTCCCAGTCCGGCGAAGGAAATAGACTTCCAGGAAGTCCAGGAAGCCCAGAGAGTCCCAAAGAGTTTGGATCCAAGAAGGACCACACCAAGAAACAGCATGATTAAGTTATCCAAGATTAAGACAAGGAGAGAATCTTAAAAGCAGCAAGAGGAAAGGAGATAGTTGCCTACAAAGGAGTTCTAATAAGGCTATCAGCTGAATTCTCAAAAGAAACCCTTACAGGCAGGAAGAGGCTGGAAAGAAATATTTGCTGTCATGAAAGGCAAGGAACTACATCCAAGATTACTCTATCTAGCAAAGCTATCATTTAGAGTGGAACAGCAGATAAAATGCCTCCCAATAAAGGTTAAATTAAAGGAGTTCATCATCATCAAGCCCTTATTACATGAAATGTTAAAGGGACTTATCTAAGAAATAGATAAAAAAAAAAAACTATGAGCAATAAAATGACAACAAACTCTATCAACATCTGAACCTAAAAAACAAAAACTAAGCAAACAACTAGAATAAGAACAGAACCACAGAAATGAAGATCACATGGAGGGGGCGGGGGGCAGTGGGGAGGAAAGGCATAGGGAATAAGAAGCTTAATTAGTGGGCATAAAATAGACAGCAGGAGGTTAAGAATAGTATAGGAAATGGAGAAGCCCAAGAACTTAAATGTACAACCCATGGACATGAACTAAGGGTGGGGGATGATGGAGAATGGGGGAGTGCAGGGCAGAGGGGGAACACAGGGGAGAAAAAAATTGACAATTGTAATAGCATAATCAATAAAATATACTTTTTAAAAAAAGTTATCTGACCAGAGATGGAAAGTGAACCTCAGATGGAAGCCTTCTTTGAAATACAAAAGTTGCTGAAACACCATATCCATCTGGATTCTTTCCCACCTCACTTTTCCAAAGCAGTGGGTTTTAGACTTCAAAGCAATATTGTTTCCTTTATATAAGTCAGCTAGCAGTAATAGATGTTACAGCACAGAACTTTTAAGCTATAAATTTGAGCAAGTATTTCAGAATGACATTGTCTACCTCACTCAATCTAAAGAACAAGGCAATGTTTATGTGCTTTAAGAACCATTTAAAAGGGAAAACTTATTTCTCCCTATACTGTTATGGATTAACTCTTTGAGAATACGCATCCTCAAGGGTAGAAACAATTTTGAAATTCTGTATATTTGACAGAATTCACACTATTCTAAGTAAAGTCCATTCTGTCATAAAATGTCAACAGAACTGTGGCTAAAGGCCAACATTTCTTTATGCCTTAACTGTAATTGAGAACTTAAGAAAGAATTAGAGAATTCTAAAAGCATTAAGTTACTCACTGAGAAACTGCCCGAAGGGATATTGTACTTTTCCTAACCATTCCAGTTTTCCAAACTATTGTACTAGTGTGTAAAATTCCATGAGGATAGATGTGGGAACTGTATGATTCTCTGCTGTAATTCTGAGGCCTAATATAGTAACTTTGCATGTAAAAGAACCCAGTAGATTACTAAGTGAATGAATTTGTTAGAAGGGACTGTAGAATTATTTTAAACAAAATTCCCAATAGTGCCACTCTCTTGTTTAAGTAAGTGCTCACTTGAGGACATAGAGATGACTTAATTGAGGTTAGAAACAGGAAGTATTTATTGTACTCTGTTTCCTTCGTTTGTTTGTTCATTTGTTTGTTTTTCTCTTTTCGTCCTAGAGTATCTTTTTAGGTCTGTGTATCATAAAGTGATGTTGGCACAAAGTGTTTAGAGTAGGATAGAGCCATAAACACAACAGATTGTAGACTCAAGGGGAAAAAAAGAATTAAAATGTTAGAAATAGACTATAAAGTGATTTTTAAAAAGAGGCGAAGGAGACTTTATATCTTCAGCAAACATCGCTATGGGGCTTCTGTCTCTATCTACTATTTGACTTCTTATCCTAGTTAATATAAGACAGTATATTGAACTCACTAGACTCTAAACTCCCTGAGGACAGAGACCATATAGGTTTTGTTTAAAGCTTTATTCCAGTCTCCTTGCAAATTTCCCTTTACAAAATGCCCTTAATAAATATTTGTTGAATGGGGAAAAAACAAAACAAAACAGTATATCCAGTGTCCTCTGACATGTTCAACCACCTTGAATAAAGATGAGATCATTTCAAATAATTGCCTGAAATTAGGGCCTGCATAACAAAGATGAAGAATAAAAGAGGAAGGATAATTTTTCAAAGTATAACAAATTAGAGACCTTAAGTTAGAAGACATAAAAGGTTCAGATACATAATTACAAAGTGTGACTGAGAGAAATGACCAACTATCTTAGAGAAAAGCAACAAATAATTCCAGAAATATAGGCATATTTATTGTAGGGGAAGAGCCCTTATATATCTATAAATTATTAATGGTCATTGTGAGTATCTGTATTGTCAAGAAAAGATGATGTTCATTAAGTTATTTTTAAGAAGACAGGTAAATCTATATTAACTCTTAAAAGATTTCCATTACATATAAAGTATATTCTCACCAAATAATAGATTCCTATCCTTAAATAATTTGCTACCATAAAATTGTGAATTATAAAAATATACTGAAGTGTATGTTGCAAACAAGTTGTTATTTTTCTTTTTTAAAATATATTTTATTGATTATGCTATTACGGTTGTCTCATTTTTTTCTCCCTTTTATCCTCCTCCACCCTGTACCCTTTCCCTCTAGCATTTCCCCCCTTAGTTCATGTCCATGGGTCATACCTGTATATTTTTTGGCTCGCCATTTTCTATACTATACTTAACCTCCCCCTGTTTATTTTTTACTACCAATTATGCTTCTTATTCTCTGTACCTTTTCCTGCATTCTCCCCTCTTCCCCTCCCCACTGATAACTCTCCATGTGATTGTCATTTCTGTAATTCTGTTCCTGTTTTAGTCATTTGCTTAGTTCTTGTTTTGTTTTTGTTGTTTTTTAGGTTCAGTTTTTGATATTTGTGAGTTTGTTGTCATGTTACTGTACATAGTTTTGATCTTCATAAGAGAAGTTCCTTTAACATTTCATGTAATAAGGGCTTGATGATAATGAACTCTTTTAACTTGACCTTATCCCGGAAGCACTTTATCTACCCTTCCACTCTAAATGATAGCTTTGCTGGATAGAGTAATTTTGGATTTAGGTCCTTGCCTTTCATGACTTTTAATACTTTCCAGCCCTTTCTGGTCTGTAAGGTTTCTTTTGAGAAGTCAGCTGATAGTCTTATGGGAACCTCATTGTACGTAACTGTCCCCTTATTTCTTGATACTTTTAGGATTCTCTCCTTATCTTTAGTCTTGGGCAGGTTAATTATGACGTACCTTGGTGTGTTCCTCCTTGGGTCCAACTTGTTGGGGATTGTCTAAGGTTCCTGGACTTGCTTGTGTATTTCTTTTGCCAGACTAGGGAAGTTCTCTTTCATTTATTTTTTTCAATAAGTTTTGAATTTGACTTCCGGCCAAGATGGAGACATAGGTGGATGCACCGTACCTCCACGCACAACCAAGATAGGAACAACAACAATTTAGAAGCAGAATAACATCCAGAACTGACAGAAAATTGATTTAAATGGAAGTCGGACAACCAAGAAGTTGAAATAGACCTGTTCATCCAGACCGGTAGGAGGGGTGGAGTCCGGAAGCTGGGCGCGGGTCGCAGCGCAGAGAGCAGAGTTGGGACCTGGCGCATAAGGCATGCAAGTGTGTGTAAAGCATCCGGGGCACGCAAGACTCCAGCGGGTGGACCCTGAGTGTGCTTGCAGCAGCTGGCAGGCCCCAGCAGAGGGGTGGCACCCGGCAGACCCAGTGAGGCGGCGATTGTAAAGCAAGGCAGTACGTGCAACTCAGGATCCCAGCGCTGGGAAATACAGCTTTGGGACATTGATCACGGACACCTGTGGAAGTTGAGGCGCAGGGAGAGACACCCAGCCTCACAGGAAAGGTCCTTGCAGGGTCCCACAGCATGTACAAGCCCACCCACATGGGAATTGGCACCAGAGGCGCCCAGTTTGCTTGGGGGAAGCAACATAAGGGACTGAGGTCCCACTGAGAACAGAGCAACCGCCATTGTTCCCTCTCGACCCTGCCCCCACATGCAACGTCACAACCCAGCGACTGGGGTGCCCTACCCTGGTGAACACCTAAGACTCCACCCTCGACTGTAACAGGCACAACCAGAGCAAAAAAAAAAAAAGAGAGAGAGAGAGAGAGATGGCTCAAACAGAAGAACAAATCAAAGCTCCAGAACCCATCCTTTTAAGTGACAGAAATACCCAGTTTATCAGATGCACAGTTCAAAACACTGGTGATCAGGAAGCTCAAAGAATTGGTTGATTTTGGTCGCAAATTAGATGAACAAATGCAGGCTACGATAAGAGAAATTAAGGAAAATGCACAGGGAACCAATAGTGATGGGAAGGAAACTGGGACTCAAAACAATAGAGTGGACCAGAAGGAAGAAAGAAACAACCAAACAGGAAAGAATGGAGAAATAAGAATTCAAAAAAATGAGGAGAAGCTTAGGAACCTCCAGGACATCTTTAAACGTTCCAACATCCGAATTATAGGTTTACCAGAAGGGGAAGAAGAAGAGCAAGATATT